>JAEIFV010000052.1:600000-823139 GCA_018904265.1 Lordiphosa collinella
CCGTGAGTTGGACCCCCCGGACCCGTACTTCCCTTCCGCCAGACCTGGATATAACCTATTTATTTTATATTCTTTTGCAAGTACAGTAATTTCAAATTATTTAATCCCTCGTAAAGAGCTTCGCTCATACCGGGTGTTCCACGACGCCCACTCTATTTTTAAGATTCTGTTGGATTTAAGTCCGAAATAATAATTTTTTAAGTTTTTACTTTTTGCAATTTTTTTTTTTTTTCTAGCAGTTTTTAATACCCTTGCAGAGGGTATTATAAGATTGTGCGGATGTTTGTAACGCATAGAAGGAAGCATCTCCGACCACATAAAGTATATATATTCTTGATCAGCATGACGAGCTGAGTTGATTTAGCCTTGTCCGTCTGTTTCTATGATATCTCCTCCGTCAGTTTTAAAGCTATCCTCACCAAACTTTGCACGAAGTCTTTTGCACAAATACGCTGCACATTTGTCGGAACCGGACGGATCGGATGACTATAGCATATAGCTGTCATAGGAACGATCGGTCGGAAAACTAGTCTTAGTGAGAAAAACTTTTTTGTTTTTAATGGAAACGCTTCCAAAGTACGTATTTCTTAGTTTACTATCCTTTCCCATGATTTCACTAAGTTTGGTCGAAGTCGGATGACTATGGCATATAGCTGCAATAGGAACGATCGGTCGAAAAACTAGTTCTAGTGAGAAAAACTTTTTTGTTTTTATTGAAAACGTCCTTTTTATTGTCATATTCTTATTTTATATACTTTGACACATTTCTACATAGTTTTATAAAAATCGGATGACTATAGCATATAGCTGCAGTATGAATGATCGGTCGCAAAGGAAGTTCCAGTGAGAAAATCTTTTTTGTTTTAAATGGGATCGCCTCCAAGTTTCGTAATTAACAGTGTATTATGCTTTTTCATGATTTCACCAAGTTTGGTCGAAATCAGACATCTATATAGTATAGATGCCATAGAAAAGTAAGGTCCAAAAAGTAGTCTTAGTTTGAAAAACTTTTTTGTTTTCAAAATGTTTGTAACGCATAGAAGGAAGCATCTCCGACCACATAAAGTATATATATTCTTGATCAGCAGGACGAGCTGAGTTGATTTAGCCCTGTCCGTCTGTCCGTCCGTCTGTCCGTCTGTCCGTCTGCTTCTATGCTATCTCCTCCGTCAGTTCTAAAGCAATCCTCACCAAACTTTGCACGAAGTCTTTTGGTACATATACGCTGCACATTTGTCGGAACCGGCCGGATCGGATGACTATAGCATATAGCTGCCATAGGAACGATCGGTTGAAAAACTAGTCTTTAAGAGAAAAACTTTTTTGTTTTTAATGGAAATGCCTCCAAAGTACGTATTTCTTAGTTTACTATCCCTTCCCATGATTTCACTAAGCTTGGTCGAAATCGGAAGACTATAGCATATAGCTGCCATAGGAAAGATCGGTCGAAAAACTAGTTCGAGTGAGAAAAACTTTTTTGTTTTTATTGAAAACGTCCTTATCATTGGCTTACAATTAATGTATATACTTTTACACAATTCTTCAAAGTTTGGTCGAAATCGGATGACTATAGCATATAGCTCCCATAGGAACGATCGGTCGAAAAACTAGTTTGAGTGAAGAAAACTTTTTTTTGTTTATAATGAAAACGTCCTTTTTATTGGCATACACTTATATTATATACTTTGGACACATTTCTACAAAGTTTTATCAAAATCGGATGACTATAGCATATAGCTGCAGTATGAATGATCGGTCGAAAAAGAAGTTCTAGTGAGAAAAACTTTTTGTTTTAAATCGGATTGCCTCCAAATTTCGTAATTAACAGTGTATTATGCTTTTCCATGATTTCACCAAGTTTAATCGAAATCAGACATCTTTATAGTATAGATCCCCTAGAAAAGTAATGTCCAAAAAGTAGTCTTAGAAAAGCTTTTTTGTTTTCTATGGAAGCTGCAAGGGTATACAAAACTTCGGCCGAGCCGAAGTTAACTTTCCCCTATATTTATTTTTAAATCTATCTATTTATATAAAACTGTTTAACCTGACTGACTGACTGACTGGTGACCGTCGCACAGCCGGTAAAAGCTAGAGGGCTGCAATTTGGACAGGAGTTTCCTTACGTGGTGAAAGTGCGTACTAAGACTGGGTTTTGGAAAATGCCACCCGGGAAAGCCGGAAAAGCGTCGTAGAACTTTGTATGGGGAAAATTTTATTTTTTATCCGATTGACTTGAAATTCGGTTTGTAAGCATAGTATGTAAAATAATTGAACGCGTGTTTTACCGATTTCGGAAAATCTGCCCGCAAGGAAAGTACCCGGGAAATTCGATATGCAAAAATAAATTTTCCATCCGATTGATTCGAAATTCTGTTTGTAAGGATAATAAGTGAAATAAATTGAAATGTGTTTTTTCGATGTTGGAAAATTGGAAAATTTCTCGGAAAATCGTAGGAAAAGTTTGTATTTTCCGTCTGATTGAGTTGAAACTCGGTTTGTTAGAATAGTATAATAAACAATTGTACGAGTATTTTCCCGATTTCGGAAAACCTGCGCGCAAGGAAAACTCCCGGGAAAGACGATTTGCAAAAATCTATTTGTCTTCCGATTGACTTTAAATTCGGTTTTTAAGTAAGTAAAATAATTTGTAATGTAATTTTCAAATGTTGGAAAATTTGACCTTAGGGTTGGAAAACTCGTGAAAAACTCAGCAGCCAAAAATCTTTTTTTATCCGATTGGCTTTAAACTTGGTTTGTAAGGATAGTATAAGAAATACCGATAACGGTAACTTGGGCTGCCGTTTTTCATTGTACTGCTTATGTGCGGAAACTGGACCACGACCTGGAGTTGGAACTGGACCTAGACGCGGACGTGGAGGTGGACGTGGACCAGGAGGTGGTCATTGAGGTGGCCATGGAGGTGGCCCTGGAGGTGGCCGTGGAGGTGGCCCTGGCGGTTGCCATGGAGGTGGCCATGGAGGTGGCCAAGGACGTAGCAATGGAGGTGAAAGTGGACCTGTAGGTGGTCATGGAGGAGGACCTGGAGGTGAAAAATGGTTCAAAAACCGCAATAATTGCAAAATTCTTAATCTCGGAAAAACTTTGGGGACTGGTTAAACGCTTGCCCGGGAAGGTTTCTAAGTAGAAGAAACGGGCGGAAAATGGTGCACAAACCGCGATATTTGGGAAATTTTTGATTTCAGTAGAACTTAGGGGAGTGGTGGATTCTTGTCCGGGAAGGTTTCAAGGTTGAAGAAATGGGCGGAAAATGATGCACAATCCGCGATATTTGGCAAATTTTTGATTTCAGTGAAACTTAGTGGAATAATGGTCGCTTGCCCGGGAAGGTTTCTAATATAAAGAAATGGGCGGAAAAAGAAAACCGCGTAACTTAAACAATTTTAGCGTTCATCCGATTGCAATGCAACTTTGAGAAATGGTTGGAGAATTGGTGGAAAATGTCCCAAAATGTGTGTTCAAGGCTTATCCTTACCGATCTTTATCAAATTGAGTTTGTAAGCCTTAAATTTTAAAAGTCCACCACCAAGATCGGATTTGTCAGGAGAGACTTTATTTTAAACCGCTTTGAGCCGATATATGTGAGTAACGGTCAAATATTTTCCGATTTGTGAAATCCACCCCCAAGTCGGAAAAGAAAAACTGAAACACTTATCGGTTAAAAAAGCTTAACTGACGGCGGCGTAGCGAAGCAAGCCGGGTTATTTGCTAGTACCATATACAATTTTTCACTTACCCTTACGGGGATTCGAACTCGGGTCCTCAAAAGACTGCAACAATCGCTGACACACCGCCGTCTTAGCCATCACCACCAAACCTCGCGTTGTTCTGTATGCCTCTAAATCTTATTATAAATTGTAAGCCAAGCCCGCTTGGCATTTAAAAACGAATTTGGAATGCAGGCATTTAGCTCAGAAAAGGGCTGTTATTTCTCTAGAACGTTGAGGTCGAGGGTTCAAATCCCCGTAGGAGCATCTTTTTCTTATTATACCCTTGCAGAGGGTATTATAAAATTGTCCGGATGTTTGTAACGCATAGAAGGAAGCATCTCCGACCACATAAAGTATATATATTCTTGATCAGCACGACGAGCTGAGTTGATTTAGCCTTGTCCGTCTGTCCGTCTGTTTCTATGCTATCTCCTCCGTCAGTTTTAAAGCTATTCTCACCAAACTTTGCACAAAGTCTTTTGGTACAAATACGCTGCACATTTGTCGGAACCGGCCGGATCGGATGACTATAGCATATAGCTGCCATAGGAACGATCGGTTGAAAAACTAGTCTTAGTGAGAAAAACTTTTTTGTTTTTAATTGGAAACGCCTCCAAAGTACGTATTTCTTAGTTTACTATCCCTTCCCATGATTTCACTAAGTTTGGTCGAAATCGGATGACTATAGCATATAGCTGCCATAGGAACGATCGGTCGAAAAACTAGTTCTAGTGAGAAAAACTTTTTTGTTTTTAATGAAAACGTCCTTATCATTGGCATACACTTAGTTTATATACTTTTACACAATTCTACAAAGATTGGTTGAAATCGGATGACTATAGCATATAGCTCCCATAGGAACGATCGGTCGAAAAACTAGTTCTAGTGAAAAAAACTTTTTTGTTTTTAATGAAAACGTCCTTATTTATACTTTTTTAATTCTTAACATTCACGATTGGTCGAAACGGAGCTTAGCATATAGCTCCCATAGGAACGATCGGTCGAAAAACTAGTTCTAGTGAGAAAAACTTTTTTTTATAATGAAAACGTCCTTATCATTGGCATACACTTATTTTATTTACTTTGGACACATTTCTACAAAGTTTTACCAAAATCGGATGACTATAGCATATAGCTGCAGTATGAATGATCGGTCGAAAAAGAAGTTGAAGTGAGAAAAACTTTTTGTCTTAAATGACATCGCCTCCAAATTTCGCAATTAACAGTGTATTATGCCTTTCCATGATTTCATCAAGTTTAATAGAAATCAGACATCTTTATAGTATAGATCCCATAGAAAAGTAATGTCCAAAAAGTAGTCTTAGAAAAACTTTATTGTTATCAATGAAAGCTGCAAGGGTATACAAAATTTCGGCCGAGCCGAAGTTAACTTACCCCTTTTTTTTTTTTTTTTTAATTTATTAATTTTTTTAAGGTGTGCTTAGCATTGTCTATATTTTTTACAATGCATTAATCGATTTTTTACGTCCATAACGTCAAAATAAACTAAATTTATGGGCTAAAATATATTTAGCCTCTTGAACGTTGAGATCGTGGGTTCGTGGGTAATTTTTTAATTTTTTTTTTTAATTTTATTAATTTCTCTAAGGTGGTTTTAGCATTGTCTATATTTTTTACAATGTATTTATTGATTTTTTACGAACATAACTTCAAAATATACAAAATATATAGGCAAAAATATTTCTAGCCCATTGGACTATTTTTAAGCACTCAAATTCCGTAAACTGTTTTAGCTAAAATTGAAAATTTAGGCTATATTTAACATTTTTAAGGCAATTATTGCGTAAAAAGAAAATTTTAGGTCATAAAAACCAGATTCCTAAAATTTTTTCTGTGTTCTTTTGCACAGCTTCATGATACACTTTTCCCATTTCTAATGGGAACAGGGAATAGAAAGGGTATACTAAAGTCGTGCAAATGTATGCAACAGGCAGAAGGAAGCATCTCCGATCCCATGAAGTATATAAATTCTTGATCAGCATCCTTCCGTATGTCCGTCCGTCCGTTTGCTCGTCCATCCGTCCGTTTGTCCGTCTGTATGTCCTAGAGCTTAGAGACTACTAGAGCCTTCTACTGTCGATACGCAGAGCTTGTTTTTTTAAGTTTTTGAAATTGCAAATATTAAAAAACTCTCACCATTTTTCCGATATCGATCCCAAATCTTAAACTCGCATGTATGTTTGCAATATCTATGATTTCATAAATTTTCATAAAGATCGGAAAATAAATAACGGAGTTATAAGGATATCAGCATTGCGATCGGTGCTCCCTATAATTGTTTGCTTTCCTTATAACTCGACAACCGTTAATCCGATCTTTACAATTTCTTTGGCGGATCGATCAATAATCCTGATTGCTAAATATGTCCAGATGAAACGAACCTTCTATCTACAAAACTGTGGGGGATATGGAGATTTTTCCAATTTGCGGGGGCGGGAGGGGGCGTGGCAAATATTGAAAATAATCTTGATCTGTCCTCAAGTGTAAGAAACATATGTATTTCCCATACACATCAAACTACCATCTCTGAGATCTGTTTGTTCATAAGGACAGACGGACAGACAGACAGACGGACGGACACGGACAGACGGACATGGCTAGATCGACTCGGCTGTTGATGCTGATCAAGAATATATATACTTTATAGGGTCGGAGATGCTTCCTTCTGCCTGTTACATTCATTTGCCCGACTTTAGTTTACCCTCTTTACTCCACGAGTAACGGGTATAAGAACACTTTTCGCAGCCACTAATTGGGTTCTGCTCATTTGCTGACAGTTGTTTGATGAGCACTCGCTCAAAAGTGATTCTGTCTGTGGTTGTCGGCAAACCGACTTGTTTGTTTTGAAAAAATTAGAGAAGAAAGGAGTAACAGGAACACGAAAAAGGGGAAAATTCATTAGATTTGGACATGTTTAAGATTTTAGTTGGGAAAACGAAATATTTTTAAAAAATCATTGAGGACAATTTTGTAGGCTAGGCCAAGCTCTAAAACTTTGCCGATGACTTACAAACCAAATTCTGAATGGTTTCAGAGATATGAGCGATACAAAAAGTGCCTCTTTGTCGAAAAGGCGAGCTTTAGCCCAAAATTTCAAATGCCCATAAAAAAAAATGCTGACTAATCAGTCAAAACCCAGCTAGGGGTTTTCTTTATACATCAGTAGCTTTCTGATTTACCGGGTATAAAAGTCATTAAAAATTTTAAGTTGTAAAATGTCGCACTGTGTTATGAGCTTAATACAGTCACATTTGGAGTGAAGTCTGCTCCATTCCTGGCGAGTCGGGTCTTGCAGCACTTGGCTGAAGATATTCTATCACAGTTTCCACTAGCGAGCGACATAATTTTAAACTTTATATAAATCGATGACGTGCTGTCAGGATGGAACACCAAACAGAGTGCAGGTTTCCCATTACGCAAATGGACCTCCAACAACAAAGATGTATCATTGTCTAGATAAGGTCCCTTTGCTTAAAATATTAAAAATAGGGGAAAGTTAATATCGGCTCGGCCGAAGTTTTGTATACCCTTGCAGTTTGTTTTTTTTTAATATGGGGGCTATACTATATAGATGTCCGATTTCGACCACATTAAGTGGAAACATGGAAAAACGTAACAAACTAACATGTGCATTTTTTGAAGGCGATTCCATTAAAAACAAAAAAGTTTCACTAGAACTCCTTATTCGACCGATCATTCATACTGCAGCTAGTCATCCGACTTTGACCAAATTTGGTGGAAACTTAGAGAAGCTTAGTAAACAAAGAAATGCAAAGTTTGGTGGCGTTTCCATTGAAAACAAAAAATTTTTTTCTCTAAAACTAGTTTTTCGACCGATTGTTCCAATGACAGCTATATGCTGTAGTCATCGGATCCAGTCGGTTCCGACAAATGTCCAGCGTATTTTTACCAAAAGACTTCGTGCAAAGTTTGATGAAGATTAAATGAGCTTTAAAACTGAAGGAGGAGATAGCATAGAAACAGACGGACGGACAGACGAACAGGGCTAAATCAACTCAGCTCGTAATGAAATCAAGAAAATATATACTTTATGTGGTCGGAGATACTTCCTTCTATGCGTTTGTATCATCCGGTTGCACCGCGAATTATAAAACAGTTGAGGCTGACCGTATGCCCCAAAGATTACGGTTAAATACGGTTGGTACAATTATATTCCGAGTGGGTATTTAATGTTTAATGGGGAACAAGAGACAGCTCTAAAAAAAATAAAATTTGTAAGCCACGTGTCAATGTTTTGTTACTTCACCGTTTTTTACCTTTACGGGGCTCTACACAAGAATCCTTGTGTCTAAGGGTTTCTGTACCAGAAGCGCAGCAGTACCCAGACAAAGATGCGCTTAGATTTTTAGCAAAGAAGACAACAGCAACTGCACCATGAACCACTAAAGAAAATGCTTCATTAGCTACATGCATCCTCTCTACACTCAGAAAAAAAACCGTTAAGTTTGTACTTGAATTAAGTACAAACGGTGTCGATAGTACGGTAACTTGATCTAAGTACAAAACTCTTGGATCTAGTACGATTTTTTCAATCCCAAAGTACTTCATCTAAGACTGTTTTGGCATATTTTAAGTTCATTCCGAATTATTTTAAAATATTTTTGATAATACTTTTAGGTTGTAATGGCCTTCAGTCAAGCCCGTTTTATTCTCAAAAAAGGTACAAAATGTTCTTACTTAAATCTCAGTAATTTCTAATGTCAGCCTAAAAATATTATAGAAAGAAAAAATGAGAAACGAGTTCTCTGTTTTGAACCAAAGAAGGCAAGAAATATTCAAAGGCCACAAATAAACTTCTTTGATAGAACTATTGTAGGTAAAAATTCAAGCATGACTCCATAACAAAAGATTTAGAATCAGTCGGGAATTAACAGAACAGACTCGCTTAAAAATTACTTACATGTTACATTGCACACTTTTCGGAGCAAGCATTATAAGTCAATTTTGTAATCAATCTATAATATTTTGTACTTACACTTACTGTAAGTTCAAAATGATCTTGATTCAAAAACATTTGTTCTCATTTCAATAATAATTGCACAGCTTTTTCGATTTTAGTATGTTTCGTACTCAATTTAAGTAAACCCAATAACGAACCATACTTAAAATTTTAAGAACAAAACTGGTTAAATTCAATCCCGTTTCATTTAGAATGCTGGCTGCTGTTTTTTTGCTGAGTGCAGGCTTATTATGTAAGTAATTGACATATTAACACGGATCGTAGCGATTATAGTTTTTTAAATAAAAATTAGGATTCAAGTATTTTTTTTCTCATTGAACTCAGTAATAACATATATTTTTTAACCTAAAAAAATGGTGGAAAGTTAACTTCGGCTCGGCCGAAGTTTTGTATACCCTTGGAGCTTCCACTGAAAATAAAAAAGTCTTTATAACTAAGAATACTTTTTTGACCTTACTTTTCTATAGGATCTATAATAAATAGATTTCTGACTTCGACCAAACTTGGTGAAATCATGGAAAAGCATAATACACTGTTAATTACGGAATTTGGAGGCGATCCCATTTCAAACAAAAAAGTTTTTCTCAGTAGAGCTTCTTTTTCGACCGATCATTTATACTGCAGCTATATGCTATAGTCATCAGATTTTGATAAAACTTTGTAGAAATGTGTCAAAGTATATAAAATAAGAATATGCCAATAAAAAGGACGATTTCATTAAAAACAAAAAAGTTTTTCTCACTAGAACTAGTTTTTCGACCGATCGTTCCTATGGCAGCATAATACACTGTTAATTACGAAATTTGGAGGCAATCCGATTTAAAAAAAAAAGTTTTTCTCACTAGAACTTGTTTTTCGACCGATCATTCATACTGCAGCTATATGCTATAGTCATCCGATTTTGATAAAACTTTGTAGAAATGTGTCCAAAGTATATAAAATAAGTGTATGCCATCGCATCCACCCCATCGACGTAGAACAATATTCTGTATGAGCGTCCGGGAGTACTGTGCCGAAGCGATTCACCTGACGGTTGGCTTTCGGCAGCACCTATAACAAAAAAAACGACTCGGTTATAGTCGGGTTTGACCGACTTTGTTATAAGCTATTAACTTTAAACTTTAAAGTAATCTCGAATGAGTATCTGGGTGGGGTTTAAAAGAATTCTTAATTAGCTACAGCCCAAAAGCATGCAATTACTTTGAAATAATTTTAATTTTTAGCAGGTGCCGCATATTAGGCAAGTATGTTTGTTGCGCAGACTAGATACTATAGTCTAATTTCGGGCTGTCACTAAATCCTTCAAACAACTTCAAGCACATAAAAAAACTTTTAACTTACAATGTTCTCTTTGCTTAAGCTGTATTCTCTGAACATTTGGTTGACTAAGTCAAAAGTCCGTTTTAAAATGGATGCGTTATATATTGCAACAGGCAATATTGATTGTACATTTGAGGGGGTCTCATACACTTGCCTCTGTATATGAAAATAGCCCAGATGGTTGCAGCGTGTACAAGAAAGCATCTCCGAAATTAAAAAAAAAAAAACGCCATCTATTGGGCAACTTGGGAAATCACTCATCTAGCAGTCTCCGATGCCAAAATTAAATTGATGAGTGAAAATAACTTTATACCTTAACACCTTTAATTATATTAATTACTCGAGCTGTAAGTGTACATAAACTTCGGCGAAGCCAAAGTTAGCTTTCCTCTAAATTTTTGGAAAATATTTACTAAGAGGTAATCCGCACCAAAAATTCTGAAAAAAAATCCTTGGCGCAGTAAAACGGTTAGTCCTTCAGCTTCTGACTTTGTGCAATGTTCGTCGCCGTTTTGGTGCTTGGTTGATCGTAGCCATTATTTTCTGCTGCATTGCTATAAAAATATTCCAGGCAAATAAAAAAAAAAAATAAATTAAAAAAAGAGAGAACTTAATACGTCCTCATTTGATGAATTCCGGAAGTCGAATGAATAACAATATTCCTGCTCGACCTGCTTGACTTTATTCCAAATTTCCAAGGCCTGCTTGGTTCGATTTAAGTGGGAACCAGTTGTGAGGAGCCTATCAATAAAAGAACTAGAAACGGTCACCCTTTGAAACCTTGTCACACTGAGATTTAGGCAAGTAAAACGAATAACGAAGGGCATTTACAAACAAAAGGCAACTTTCATTTATATTAGGATTGGATTATGATATTTTACACCGGTTTCATATTATTTTAATAATTATATCCTCTGAATTTCTCGTGAATATAACTCAATTCAGCCAATTCTGCATAGAAACTGCGTCGAATTATATGGACATGTATTCTTGGTATCCAATGTCGACAACTGTCCACAAAGTTATAATTCACGGTTCGCAGATAACAGCAACATCGGTATTACATATCGGTTGCTTTGGGGAAAACGCATCAGAAGCAAGAAACAAACTTTATAAGCGCGAGACGAAATTCTCGTATGCAAGACGAAATTCTCGTATCAACAATTTAACGGTTGTTTTCCACCGATCAATGGATTCATCAGACCCTTACTTTCAAGCCTTAATATAAACAAAAGATTGGCTGAAAATAAACATCGTTCCCAAATAAAGTTATTAAACTTTTAGAAGAACAAAATTTGGAATATAATAATGAGGAACATTTCTCAGGCAGCGATGATAGCGACTCGGATTCGGATAATGAAGACAGTAACCCATTTTCCCTGTATTTGGAAGTAGAAGAAGAAGATTAATGATATAAGTCAGAGACTAAGTTCATTTATATTAAAATATCAAATAGTAATAAATTTACCGCAAGTCGGAAAAATAGTTTATATGGCAGTAAGTCGTCTTAAAAATCAACAAAGTTAGAGTAAATCGGCTGGATCGATTATATGGCAGCTATATGAAATAAAAGTCTAAAACGAGCGAATCTTAGTGAGATGTCTTGGGGACCAAAAATATGAGTACATACCAAATTTAAGTTCAATTGCTCAAAAAATAACAAAGTTGGTGCAAACCTGCTGGATCGGTTATATGGCACCTATATAAAATAATGGTCTAAAGCGAGCGAATCTTGGTAAGATGTTTTAGGGGTCCAAAATATGCGTACAAACAAAATTTTGGGCAGTTATCTTAATAATTGGAGTTTATCCCAAAAAAGAAAGAAATCTGGCCCAATGTGCATTGTAGAAATGGCCAAGAGTTTGCTAATTCATGCTACTTTGAACGAGTTTTTTTGGGCCGAGGCAGTGCGCACTGCAGCCTATTTGAGGAATAGGTGCCCGACAAAAGCATTGGATGGATTCCGTTTCCGTTCCGTTTCAAATGTGGAGAGATTGCATACCATCAGAAAAGCATCTACGAGTGATTGGATCAAGAGCAATTGCCGTGGATAAGACTAACAAAGGGAAGTTCCAGGCAGAGAGAAAGGAGTATATTTTTGTTGGTTACTCCTTTGTAGCCAAAGATTACCGACTATACGATCCCGAGAAGCGAAGCGTTTGCGAGCGTCAAAATGTCAAGATCGTCGAGGGTGAGTTTTCTGCAAAACCCAATGAGATACCCCAAAGCGAAGAATTAAATACTAATTTAGCAACAAACATCATTTGCCTTGAGTCCAATACAAAATCAACCATTGAGGCTTCAGAGGAGGAGTCTAATGCATCTGGCCTAGGTTAAGTTAGGTTAGGTTGCAATGGCTGAGAGCGACAAGTCGCTCTCCTACTTAGGCCTCTTTGGGCCCATTGCGATGCCATATGTGTTCCCTGTTAACCCTTTTAATACCCTGTTCCCATTAAAAATGGGAAAAGGGGGATCATGAAGTTGTGCGAAAGTATGTAACAGGTAGAAGGAAGCATTTGCGACCCTATAAAGTATGAATTTTCTTGTTCAGCATCAACAGCCGAGTCGATATAGCCATGTCCGTCTGTGCGTATGAACGCAGTGGTCTCAGAGATGGTAAGATCAAGTTTATTTTCAATTTTGGCTTCGCCCCCTACCGCCCCCGAAAATTGGCAAAAACCTCATGTCTCCCACGTTTGTATAGATCAGAGGCAGGCAAGAAATACATTCACATTTTTGCATTGGTATGAGTGAGAGCAGCGCAAAAATTTCTCTCTTTTCCAGTAGCAACGACTGCGTCGCGAACACGTAAAGCAGCGGAGCTTTAACAGTTTATACCGTGTGTGTAAAAGCAGCGGTGCTTTGAGATTTTTCGTATGCACGCCAGATAGCAAGCTGCCGGCCCCTGGTATAGATAGAAGGTTCGTAAAAGCTGCCGGCCCCTGGTATAGATAGAAGGTTCGTACATTCTGGACAGCACCAGCCGCAACGACCATGGGCAGAACATCACATACCTTATCGATATTCGACGACAATCGGGAATGACAATTTGCTATCGGTACAAATTTATCAATTTTCTATTGACTGGAGTGATAAGATCCAAATTGAAATTTTAATTGAAATGAAATATCCCAATTAAATTTTGACTGGTTGTGTAAAATCCCAATTAAAAATTAAATGGAAGGGAAATTTTTCAATTAAAAATTTGCTAGTGTAATAAATCCCAATTGAAAATTTAATGGAAGGGAAATATTCCAAGCAAATTTTTAATTTAAGGGAAATAAATATCAGCTGTCACTTGACTGATTCAAGTGCCATTAATAATTGACTTAAAGCTTAAATTTTCAACTTTTCCTTAATTTTAATGGAAAAATTCAATTAAAATTCAATTAGCTTGAAAAAATAGTTGAGCTAAAATGTAAACAAATTTCAACACAATTTAATGGTAATTAAAGCATATAACTAATTAATCAATCAAATTAAATTAATGCTTGAGTATTTGACTATGTGAAATAATTTAATTGATTAATACTTGAATTTTTAGCTATGTGAAATAATTTAAGGAAAAAAAAATTTTAACCAGCATTCCCAGCTCTGTATGTAACAGGCAGAAGGGAGCATCTCCGACCCCATAAAGTATATATATTCTTGATCAGCATCAACAGCCGAGTCGATATAGCCATGTCCGTCTGTCTGTATGAACACCTAGATCTCGGAGACTAGAAGAGCTAGAGTCACAAAATTTTGTATGTAGACTCCTATTGTCCTTACGCAAGGGTTTGGTACTTTCGAATAATCTATTTTTTTTTTGCTTATATTAATGTTAAACATTTCAAGAATATCTTTCCAAAATTTCAAGGCGATCTGAGCAAAACTCTTGAAGTTATTCGCGCTCTATAAGGCGCATACGTTGTTTAAACGCGTTTTTCTCAAAACAACGTTTTTAAAGTCCGTGTTCACTCCCATTTAAGAACTACTTGACCGATTGATTTACATATAAAATACCTCCCCCCAACGTTTAGTAAAATTTTTTTTTTACCTAAAGGGGGTTTTCCACCCGCAAAATGGCGGAATTTTTTGTCGAAAATAGCAATTTCCACTTTAGATGGCAACCAAAAATAAAAAAAAATAATAATCACAGAACGTTGGGGGAGGATTTGATGATACTTTAAATAATTTTCATGGTTTTTGATTATCGGATAATTTTCGACCGAGATATAGTGAACACCGTAAATTGCTTTTTATCAAAGACGTTTTTCAAAAAGCTCTGTCACCGGCTGGATTTTCAATATTTCCACATGAAAAAACTTCTGAATATTGTTAAAGGTATTTTTAATAATGTACAAAAAGTTTGAATAAATATGCCCAATCCATACTTCTGAAAAAAATTCTCAAAATAGGTAATTTTTTTACGCTGATTTCGTAATCAGTATTATTTATCGATCCGCCAAAAAAATGGAAAAGATCGGATGATCGGTCAAGTTATAAGCAAAATAATGAAATGGCAGTCATTTCCACACTTTTCCATATCAATTTTACTCCGATATTACAAAGATCAAATTGATATGTTCAAAAATATCAGGAAGGTAATTTTTCACACAAACGATAAAAAAAAAAGTTGAAAGTTAACTTCGGTTATGCCGAAGTTTCGTATACCCTTGCAGCTTCCATTGAAAACAAAAAAGTTTTTCTAACTAAGACTACTTTTTGGACCGTACTTTTCTATGGGATCTATACTTTATAGATGTCTGATTTCGACCAAATTTGGTGAAATCATGGAAAAGCATAATACACTGTTAATTACGAAATTTGGAGGCGATCCCACTAAAAACAAAAAAGTTTTTCTCTCTAGAACTAGTTTTTCGACCGATCGTTCCTATGGCAGCTATATGCTATAGTCATCCGATCGAGACCAAACCTAGTGAAATCATGGAAGAGGATAGTTCACTAAGAAATACGTACTTTGGAGGCGTTTCCATTAAAAACAAAAAAGTTTTTCTCACTAAGACTATTATTTCGACAGATCGTTCCTGTTTCAGCTATGTGCTATAGTCATCCGATCCGGCCGGTTCCGACAAATGTGCAGCGGTTTTGTACCAAAAGACTTCGAGCAAAGTTTGGTGAGGATTGCTTTAAAACTGACGGAGGAGATAGCATAGAAACAGACAGACGTACAGACGGACGGACGGACAGACGGACAAGGCTAAATGAACTCAGCTCGTCAAGAAAATATATACTTTATGTGGTCGGAGATGCTTCCTTTAATGCGTTACAAACATCCGCACAATTTTATAGTACCCTCTGCAAGGGTATAAAAATTCTCATCAGCACCAGGACTTGAACAAACAAACCCCCAGTCTGTGAAGTAAGCACTTAGTTAGCAGCGCCATCGAAATCTCTGGCGTTCGTTGTAAAAATGTAAATCTTAAGCGGCCTTGTTTTGAAAAAACAATACACATTTTGCTTAGCTTACTTTGTGCTGCCCCAAAGTAGTGTGTGTTTTTCGAACTTCGAATTCAAATTGATGTTTAAGTCATTTTATTTTTACATTTATGAGATTATTCTTTAACGTTTTAGTATCGATTCAAAAGAATCAGAGAGAAATTTTTTTCGTACCAAAAAAAATTATATGATTTAAAAGTTCATTTTAACCAGCGAATATCAATATAACCTGACAGTTTTTTTTTCTCTGTGTAGTTCTATAACTCATTGGGTCGACCTTTGTATGGCAGCGTACTGTTCGTAACTAGAAATATTGCTGGTTCCAGATCCAGCAGTCGTAGGATTTGCTTGCATTTATTTAACTTTTAAAATGTATTATTCGGGCGTGTTCTTCAAACCTCTAGCAACTCAAAAGCAACCCATTAGCAATTGTCGGTGTTCCTGAAATCTCTTTTGTTGGTTTTCAAATGTCGCAAATTATGTGGGGACATTTGGTCAACTTTTTGCTAATAAAGAGTTTTGTGTCAAATAAAATATAAAAGATCAATACTTTGATGCTTTACTAATCGAATTGCATTAATGTTATTTTACATTTTATGAGTACATAGTAATAAAAATTAGTTTTAAAATATTTTCAACCAAAACAACGCAAAAGCCAAAGAGCAGCAGAAAACAACAATGAGCAACCCTTGCCAACTTATTCCAAATCAGGCAAACACATTTCGGAGTTTTTATTTTCTTATCGAAGTTAACATTTTATAGACTTAAATGAAGGATAAATAAAATAAATTTATGTAAACAAATTAGCAGTCTAGTTTAATATAAATAAAATAGTTAATTCAATGAGTTATCGAAAAAACCCATCGATAAATATGACTTGTGGGAATTTCAAAATACGATTAGAAGACAAGTTAGCAGAATAGCTTATTTTAAACTAATTGTGATCTTAAACTAATTGTGATCTTAAGGAAAATAAAAATGTTTTTATGGGTGAAACAGAGTTCTCTGGATTTTTTCCCTCGCCAACGTCCTTCCAGCAATCTCCATAGGTATCAAAGCAGCCGCGGGCATTTTTGAATTCATATTTAAGCGCTCCACTCACATGTAGGCAAAAGGGTTGTCAATTAAAATGACAATTACGCGGGTCCACCTTTTTAAATTTTTCCAATGTTAAATTGAGTTTAAATGATCTAGTTTATCTTATAGTTTGGAAGATAGCCTATACCAAAAACACAATTTTATTTTTTGTTTAGAATTTACAGACAAAAGTGGAATCCAACATTTAATTTAACTTTTTTCGTGAAGTCTTCAACCCTGGCATGGCAGCAACAACGCAATAGTTGCCAGTCAGCTGTTTTTTGTCATTCTCTTCAAGCAACTCCGAAGCTAACTCCGAAAAATGAAATCTCCGACATTTCTGGAACACCGACATTTGGATTGGTTGTTTTCAAAAACAACTGACCCCTTAATCTCTTGATTCAAAACCGTTACAGAAGATTTCTAAATAATATAAGGTAAATGGTAATAGTATATAAATGTAAAAAGCCCTTAAGGCATATAAATACATATACTACTCTCTACTGTCTAACTATATAATAGTATTAAGAACCTGGGGCGGCCCCCTTAGGAGTGAAAGATCTGCTATCTCGAGACGAGCGGGAAAAGCAGGTGGTGTAACTCCGAAGGGTGGATCTTCCTGAAGCTCACTAGGATTAATAATTATATATTGTACAATTTTTCAGTTAAGGCTGATGGCAATTAATGCCAAGCCTAAATACGCAAACTGTTCTTGTTCTTAATAAAAAAAATCAACTTATACTACTACTACTGCGCTTGTATCGGTGAATGAATAAAGCGAAGTTTCTCTTTTATGCACTTACTTTTGAAATTCAAATTGTAAATTACATTTTAAATGAAATTCATCCCTACCCATACTGCTTGCGCGCAAAAGTATGCACCACGATCGCAATGCAGGGAGCTTGCATGCGTCGCGTTCCATACCCTCCGAGCTTTCTCTTCTCTCCACCTTTGACTTAAGCTTAACCACATAAATTTAATTAGTGCTAAATAAACTGTGGAAGTGAGAAGATTGGCGCCCAGGAGTTGTTATTAAGTATTTTAACCCGAATTGTTTCGCGCCGGCTGAGCTGCATATTTTATTCGACCACTCCAGAAGTTTCGCAACACTCATTGGTCTTCTATCCGGATTTTTTATTTTGGATCTATTCAATTGGATTCAACAATACCCCAATCCGATCACCCTAGCAGTTTTTGGTGGTCATCAACTTGCGCTCATTCACATATGAACATACGCTACACCCAATTCCGTTGGCAGCTAAGTGAATACAAAAATAATTTAAAGTTTTACCAAAAAGGAAAATATTTACTGCAAATATCGCCATATTTTTTCCATACTTATATACCTAAACGAGTGCATGTCAAAGTCGGAAAATATTACAGTTCTTTAAATATCCACCTTACATACATTCACATATGTACAAGGGTGCTGAACTACGGATTAAACGTACGTATATAAATCTATATATATAAAAGAAAGTCGTGTTAGTTACACCACTTATAACTCAAGAACGGCAGAACAGATTTGGGTGAAAATTGGTAGGGAGGTAGCTTAGAGCCAGGAGACGGACATAAGATACTTTTTATCCCATTGGTGGCTCAGTGCCTCAACATCCCACACACTAAGCGAAGAGCAGTGCAACAGTGCGACACAAGGAGTGCCCACACATCCTGTTTGAAAAAAGAAAACTAACCAATAATTTATCATTTAATTATTTTTTGGTTTTAGTTAGCGACGTAAGTAAACATTTCTATACGTCACTAAGTTAGGTTACACAATTCGTAGCACGTTAGTGCTGACAACCGTCAGTGCTGACACTTTTAGCTTGGGATCATTGTGTTTGTATTTTAGCCGTTTTTCGGCCAGACTCATATTATTTCAAATTTTAGCTATTTTTCTCTGTTTTTCGGTCAATTGCTCAATCTCAATCTATACATCTATATAAAAGTGAAAGTATTTTTGTATGTTTGTCCCTTATGGGCGTCTAAGCCGCTGAACCGATCTTCACGAAATTTTCACAGTATGTTCATGTCGATCGGGAAAGTGTCATAGGCTATGTCTCATGTCTGTGAAATGGTCCAAAAACCGCGAAATTTGCAAAATTATACCGTTCATCCGATTGCAATATATCTTTGGGAATGGCTGAACGCACCGAAGGTTTCTAAGTGGAGAAATTTGCGAAATTGTCCAAACCGCGAAATGCAAAATTTATGGTTTCGGTAAGCTTTGGGGAATGGTTCGACGCTTGCTCGAAGGTTTCCAAGTAGATGAAATCTGCGGAATGGTTCAAAAACCGCGAAATTGGCTAAAGCTTCGATTGAGATGAACTTTGCGAATGGTTGAACGCTTGCCCGGGAAGGTTTCTAAGTTGAAAAAATTTGCGGAAAATGGACCAAAAACCGCGAAAATTATACCGTTTATCCGATTGCAATAAAACTTTTGGGAATGGTTGAACGCTTGCCAGGGAAGGTTTCTTAGTTGAAGAAATTTGCGGAAAATCGACCAAAAACCGCGAAAATTACCAAATTTACAGTTCTGGTAAAACATTGGGGAATGGTTCGACGCTTGCCCGGGAAGGTTTCCAAGTGGAAGAAACTGCGAAAATTTGCCAAATGTTCGTTTGTTATAAAACTTTGGAGATTGATTGGACGCTGCGTGTGAAGGATTCTGATTTGAAGAAATGGGTGGGAAATAGTCCAAGAACCGCGATAATTCAAAAACTATACCATTCATCCGATTGCGACGAAATTTTGGTCAATGGTTAGACCCTTGGCCGCGAAGGTTTCCAAGGTCCAAAAATGGCAAAATTCACAAAATTATACCGTTCATCCGATTGCAATCAAACTTTGGGGAATGAATTGAACGGTTTCTAAGTTGAAGAAATTTTCAGAAAATGGTCAAAAAACCAAGAAAATTCCAAAATTTGCAGTTAGCATTGAGGAATTGTTCGGCGCTTGCCCGGAAAGTTTTCAAATGGTCCAAAAACCGCTAAATTTACAAAATGTTTGATTTTGATGAAGCTTTGAGGAATGGTTGTACGCTTGCCCGCAAAGGTATCTTAAATGAAGAAATGGGCCGGAAATGGTCAAAAAACCACGAAATTTCAAAGACTATACCGTTCATCGGATTGCCATAAAACTTTGGGCAACGCTTGCCCGTGAAGGTTTCTAAGGTCTAAAAATCGCGAAATTTGCAAAATAACCTTATGAGAATTTATGAAAGCGCTTAGTGCTTATATTACAATGCCGGCGTTGGTAAATGGAAGCTGTTGCGTAACTTGCAAATTTTTGATTTGAGCCTGGATTATTGTGAAGATTTGATAGACGGCAATTGTAGACGGGTAAACAGGAGGTTTTAATCAAACGGTCAAAAAAGTCACAATTTGAAAAAAAGTCACGAATTTAGATTATCATGAAGACGTGTATATAGAGAAAAAGATCGCACGGTCCAAAATGTTTATACCGACATGCAGCCTGCACTAGATTGAATATAATCGCTCTCTTAAGAATCATAAGAACCCGGGCGACGCCGGGTATTCAGTTAGTATTGTATATATGTAAAAACACAAAGTTCCTACGATCGACGCTCAAAAAAAAAACCATTCACCAAGTGCTATTTTTAAATAAAATACATACTTATGCAAAATTGCATACGAGGGCCGTCCCAGAAATGGCCGACCTAGCACAGTAGTGTTGCAAAATGTTCACAAAAATATTAAAAAGGGGAAGTACCGACTATTAAAAGCTTAAGTTTGAAGTTTGGTGCTTTTACCTTGCACAGTTTTTTTTTGTCGATTTTAATAGAGAACGCTTTTTATTGATTTGCAAACATGGACAAAATTGGTCATCGTTATGTGATACAATACTTTCATATAAAAGGTCTTAGTCCAACCAATATTAAAAAGGAGCTGGATTCCACATTACGTAATTCTGCTCCCTCGTTTACAACAATAAAATATTGGGTGGCTGAGTTTAAGCGAGGTCGCTTGAGCTGCGAAGATGAACATCGTAATGGGCGTCCAAATGAGGTGACCACTTCAGAAATGGTGGCCAAAATTAAAAAATGTATATTGAGTGACCGGCGATTGAAAGTTCGTGAGTTAGCTGAATGTGTAGGCATTTCCAAAAGTGCTGTACATCGCATATTGACCGAAAAATTGGACATGAAAAAGTTATGCGCAAAATGGGTGCCGCGTTTGTTGTTCCATCATGACAATGCGCCAGTTCACACCTCTGCCGTTGCAATGGCTAAAATTAATGAATTAAAATTTGAATTGCTACATCACACTCCTTATTCGCCAGAATTAGCTCCCTCTGATTATTTCTTATTTCCAAACTTGAAAAAATGGCTCGGAGGAAAAAGATTTGGCAACAATGAAGAGGTGGAGTCCGAGGTTAATGCCTATTTTGAAGAGCTTCACAGTTCTTATTATAAAAAAGGTATCGAAGCTATTGAACATTGCTGGGAAAAGTGTATCGACCTAAAAGGATCCTATGTTGAAAAATAAAAAAAAAAGATTCATTTTTGTGTTTTAGTAGTTAGGTCGGCTATTTCTGGGTCGGCCCTCGTATTATTCTTACTAACAAAAGCAAATACAAATTCCTCAACAATATTTACATTGCCAAATCCATTCCCAAGCGGCATTTGTAATTCCGACTTCCAACCAAACAATAAATAAAACACAAATTTTGTAAACATATAATAATTCCGGTCATTTGTTTACATTAAAACTAACACCTCTCTATACAAACATAAACGCAAGTGCATTTTGCCGGCATTTGACTTATGCACATTTATATACACACAATACGTACCTACTAGAGAGTTGCACGAGTCAGTAAAAAAGTAACATGTTACTACTCGCCGAGTACGATTACAAATGAGTATGATTACATTTAGTAAAATGACAGTAATCATGCTCATTTGTAATCGTACTCTGGGGTGTCCCAGAAATCGCTAGAGTTTTTCGTATAAACGGTTTCATTTCGAACTACAACTGCTTACCTTTTCATGTTTAGTATCTCCAAAATGCTATTAAATTAGATGATAAAAATTGAGAGATTTAAAATCGACTGCTTAGAGCCAAGTAGATTTAAAGCGTATGGTTTTCTTTCCCAATAATCTTTGTAATGGGCGACAGTATTCTTGACACTTTACATCTAAAGTCATCGTAGTTTAGTTTAAAAACCAATCGTTTATACGAAAATCTCTAGAATTTTCAGGGACACCCCCATTTTGATTATTTTGCAATATTTTATTCAATCATACAGGCTTTGCTATCGGTGTTTTGTTTTTTGTTCTGTGATGATGTTGTGCACGAAGTTCTTTCTCTTAGACCGGAAGTTGTGTGTTCGAGTCCTGGTGCTGACCGACCAACGATATTTTTTTGTTGATTATCGATTGTGTAAAGAGGCTTTGCTCTTTGGTTTAATTTATGAATACGGCTATTGTCTTAGTCTTTGGAACGTTTGATTATTGACCGCCCGTGTACGAGGTGTGTTCAAAAAGTATCGCGAATTTTGTGTTTTTTCAAAAATGATTTATTTATTCATAAATATCTATTTTGTCCCCTTCAAAGTAATCCCCATGAGATATTATACACTTGTGCCAACGGTTTTTCCAATCTTCGAAGCACTTCAAAATATCATTTTTTTTATCTTGTTCAGCTCCTCCTTCGATGCCGTCCTTATCTCGTCAAGCGTAGCGTAACGTCGTCCTTTCATGGGCCTCTTCAGTTTAGGGAACAAGAAAAAGTCACAGGGGGCCAGATCTGGGGAATACGGTGGCTGCGGCATCATTAGTGTGTTGTTTTTGGCCAAAAAGTCGCGCACAAGCAACGATGTGTGAGCAGGGGCGTTATCGTGGTGTAAAAGCCAATTTTTGTTCTTCCACAAATCCGGGCGTTTCTGGCGGATTGCTTCGCGCAAATTACGCATAACTTGCAGGTAATATTCCTTATTGACCGTTCCTCCCTGTGGCAAGAACTCATGATGCACCACGCCCCTGAAATCGAAGAAAACTGTCAGCAAAACTTTCACATTCGACCAAACTTGGCGCGCTTTTTTCGGTCATGTCGTTCACATCTTCTCGGCCTTCTGAGAACATTTTGTACCACCGATAAACGTTGCTTCGGTCCAAGGTAGCTTCTCCGTATGCCACAGTCAACATTCGGAATGCATCCGCGCACTTAATTTCGTTTTTCACACAAAATTTGATACAGGTCCATTTTTTTGAACAGGTAAAAATCGAAGACGATCCAAAACACGTGCAAGCGAAGCAGCTGTCAACAATTAAGTGAACATTAAAAATGGCCGAGCTTGTCGGCATAAGTGAGAGACATGAGTATCAACATAACGCCACAAAAAAATCGTAATTCGAATATACGTAACCCGCGAAAATTCAAAATTCGCGATACTTTTTGAACACACCTCGTATGTCCAATAGAGTGGACCATCTGCACTCAGAGAAAAAATAGAGAATTTCATACTTGGATCAAGAATTTTCGTACTCAATAGTTCGATTAGAGTGAAAATTCTCGATCCAAGAACGAAATTCTGGATCCAAGTATGAATGTTTGATCCCGTTTTTCTTGATCCAAAAAATTGGAAAGAAAAACACATACGCAATGAAAATTTACCGTTGGTTGCGATTTTTATCATTGCTTGGAAAAGTGCCGTTAATTTTGCGTTCAAGTCATAGAAATTTGCTAGCTTGCAGCTGTATCAGAATTTTAAGACACATAACGAAAACTAAGGCCAGACTGTTAAAAACAACTCCACTTGTAATTTTTTTTTGTTCACGATTGTAATTTAAGCGATTTGAAATAAAATGGGTCGATCAACACTGCTTTGCGAGAAAGAAAAGGGCTTAATTCTTGCCTTTTCAAAATCCGGCTTGAATATAAGCAAAATATCACGTGAAATCGGTCGCAGTCGCATAGTTATTGCCATTTTTGAAGAATCCTGAAGAATGCGTCAAAAAACGTAGTACTGGACGAAAACCAGTGTCAAATGACCGTAGCAAGCGACGCATTATTAACAAAGCGAGCAATTCAACCGCCTCATGCTCCCAACTTGCTGCACTCAGCGCAAAAAATGTGTCCACTATGACGGTCTGGAGAGTCTTAAATAAATCTGATCACATTGTGAGACTTAAAAAAATTCCTCATTTGACAGCCCGCCATAAAGCAACTCGGATCGAATTTGCACTAGAAAACTTGTCAACAAACTGGGCCTCGGTAATTAATGCCGCATTGTTAGTTTTCATATATCTAATCAATTTTATTTTGTTTAGGTAATTTTTTCGGACGAAAAAAAGTTTAATCTAAATGGTCCAGATGGATTTCGTCATTACTGGTGACATTTAAGAAAGGAGCCCCTTTACTTTTCGAAAGGAAATTTTGGTGGCGGGTCAGCAATGGTATGGGGAGCATTCAATAAGTTTGGAAAGCTGGATTTGAAATTTACGAGCTCCAGAATGAATAGTGCAGACTACATTTCATTTAAATGAAAATAGGGAAGCTCCCTATATTTTCATGCAAGACAATGCCCGAATTCACACTAGTCGGGTCACAAAAGCTTTTTTACAAGAGTGTTCGGTCGAATTATTGAAATGGCCAGCATGCTCACCAGACTTAAATCCAATTGAAAATATTTGGGGAATCCTTGCAAGACGTGTCTACAAGGAAAACACAAGCTACGACAGTGTTAGCTACCTTAAAAGTGCGATTTTAAGAGAATGGAACCTAGATTCAATAAAAACAAGTAAGGGAGCTGTAGTCGAGTGCCCCGACTACAGAATACCCTGTTCCCTTGACTTCTTGTGTTTCCATTCACATATACACACACTCACACATACACACACACACTCTAACATAAGCACACACGAACGCGCAAACGCGGTAACTGACAACGTAAGGCCCCCCCTCTCTCCCAAAAGCAAAATTGGTTCGTTTATAACTTCGGTGTTTTCCGTCCGATCTTATTGATCTTTTCAGAATAGATAGATATTGGGCTTTACTTGATATATGTAAAGTTTGGAAGGTCTATCTTAAAAATTGTGCCTCTGACAGTTTTTTGCGATTAAAGGGGGGAGGGGGAGGAATTTTCCAAATCTGAAACAAACTCGTATTGAATCGGGTATACACCTACCTACATTCAAAAATTTGTGGCTCTAGCTCTTATAGTCTCTGAGAAACACGCGTTCATACGGACAGACGGACGAACAGACGGACAGACGGACGGACAGACGGACATGGCTAAATCGACTCGGCTGTTGATGCTGATCAAGAATATATATACTTTATGGGGTCGCAAATGCTTCCTTCTATCTGTTACATACTTTTGCACAACTTCATGATCCCCCTTTTCCCATTTTCAATGGGAACAGGGTATAAAAAGAATTTATGGTGTTGGAAGATGTAGGAGATCGACTATTATTGCTTAAATTAGTGATTTAAATTAGTTTAAATGTTAATCGGGCCTGTTCCGAATTCCGAAAACGAGTGGAATTGCCGCAAATCGAGTTGATTGCTGTTCCGAATTCCGCAAATCGACAAGAATTGTCGTTTTCAAAACGAGCGCTGCAGAGTCAGCGGAATTAAAATTAATTGCAAATTAAAGCATTAAACTACTTCCCCAATATGATAAACTAAAAATTCGAAATTAGTTGAACATTTTTAAGATCGTTTAACATCATTACTTAATCTGTTTTAAGTTTAAGTATAATTTTACAGAATTTTTTTTATAAACTTCTATAAAATATTGCATAAAAAACAAAACCGAGCGTCCGTGAGCAAACCGAGCTGTTCTGAATTCCACTTTACTTTTTAGTCGATTGCGGCCTTCAATCGGCGGCTGCTAGGGTTGCTGCATATGAATTTATTTAATCGGACTGCACTTTTTCTATTTCACTTAGCTATGTTTAACCATAATTGATATGACATATTCAAATGAAATATTTAAATACTGGTTTAAGTAAAAATAAATGGATTCAAAGAGTAAATAAGAGCTTTAAAAATTTAAATTGGGTAGATGATGACAACTCTGTCTGCTGACGATATACACAAAAACGTAAGCAGGCCAGGCAGCCAGCTGTTTTCGAAATCGAGTTCGAAAAGTCGAAACGTAACCAAATCGTTCGGAATTGGGAACAGCAAATAGTAAAACGCTCGTTTTCGTTTCGTTTTTACTTTTTGAAAACGTTCGGAATTCGGAACAGGCCTGTATATATTATTGATCCCATAAAAAAGTAAGGTCCAAAGAGTAGTCTTTTACCTGGGACAAACAGGGGGCGTCGCATCGGGCTTGGCACCCGAGAGGCGTCTATTTCCATTCGCCAAAAAAATACAATGCTTTGGATACGGAACATGGTCATTAGTAGCACCAGATTTGAACACCGCAACGTCCACAAGGCGACCTGGAAGTCCCCTGATAGTCAATTGACACGAAACCAGATTGATCACTTTGTGATAGACGGACGGCACTCTTCGAGTGTTCTAGACGTACGTGCGCGCCGAGGAGCCAATATTGACTCGGGTCACTACCTTGTTGCAGCCAAAGTACGCACACGGCTCAGTGTGGCACATGCCGCACAGTCTAACACACGCCGAAAGCTGAACGTTGAGAAGCTGCAATCACAACGGACATCCGAAGCCTACTCAGCAAAACTCACCCAGCTGCTCAGGGAAACCCCACCAGGCCCTTTTGGTGTAGACGAACAGTGGAAGCATATTTCACACCCTATGAGTACAGCTGCCAAGGAGATTCTCGGATTTGCCGAAAACTCCCGAGTGCCGCCGCGCTACTGCAAAGAAAGACGCTGCCTACAGGAGAACTCTGCAGTCGGGAGCAACGCGGGCTGTTAAGGAGCGATACCGGGAGAAAAAGAGAGAGGATAAGCGCCTTTTCAGAAGGAAGAAAAATGAGCAGGAAAAGCGCATGAGGGAGGAAGTCGAAGTGCTGTTCGGGAGGAGTGAGACTCGAAAATTCTACCAAAAGATTAGGCAACTAACCGAAGGTTTTAAGCCCAGAGTCACACTATTGAAGGACGAGCACGGAAATCTGGTCAGAAATCCGGTGGCACTAGACAAATGGAGAAACTATTTCTCTAACCTGCTGGGAGGTGATGACGAACACAATGCCGACTCTGGGGAAGTAGCGACACCACCAATCGATAGCATAGAGATAGATCCGCCGGACCATAATGAAGTCTTGTTAGCCATAAAAAGGCTAATAAATAACAAATCTGCTGGCGCTGATGAGCTGTCTGCTGAATTGTTCAAGGCTGGCGGTGAGGAGCTGGTAAGATGCGCCAATTACCGCTGGATCAGTCTCCTTCCCATCGCATATAAGGTTCTATCATGCATCCTATGTGAACGTCTAAAGCCGAGAATAAGTGAACTGATTGAACCTTATCAGTGTGGCTTTAGACCTGGCAAATCCACCACGGACCAGATATTCACATTGCGACAAATCCTGGAGAAGACCCGAGAGAGAAATATCGACACCCACCACCTTTTTGTTGACTACAAAGCCGCCTTTGATACGCCGATAAGGTCAAAGTTCTTTGAAGCCCTGTCTACCTTTGGTATTCCAGCAAAGTACGTTCGACTTTGCATGATGACGTTGAGAAGCACACAAAGCTCCGTCAAAATAGGTAAAGACCGCTCCGAGCCTTTCGATACCAAAAGAGGTTTTAGGCAGGGTGATACCTTATCGTGCGACTTCTTTAATATGCTGGTGGAGTACATACTGCGCCAGTGCCCAAATGCTAACAGAACGGGCACCATCTTTACCAGAGATAACCTGCTACTTGCATATGCCGATGATATTGATATCATCGGCAAAAGCGAATCTGTGGTAAAACAGGCGTTCTCAGAGATAGAGAAGCAGTCAAAACTTATGGGCTCAGCGGTAAATGCGGATAACACGAAGTACCTACAATCAACGCGCAGTGAGTCTACGCTTGGACAATCTGTTGCAATGGGAGAATACAACTTCAAGGTTGTTAAGGAATTTGTCTACCTCGGAACGACGATAACCAGCGACAACAACACCAGTCTGGAAATCCGAAGAAAAATTACTCTTGCAAACCGATGTTATTACGGGCTCAATAAGGAGTTTAAGAGCAGAGACCTCTCTCGGAAAACGAAAATTGCGCTATACAAGTCGCTTATCATCCCAGTCCTGCTATACGGCGCAGAAGCATGGACAATGACAAAAGAGGATGAGGCGGCAATTGGCGTGTTCGAGAGAAAAGTTCTTCGGAGGATTTATGGACCTCTAAACGTTGGTGGCGAATTTCGCATCCGAATGAATCGCGAACTGTATGAACTCTATGGGGACACTGACCTAGTCAAGCGCATAAAACAACAGCGTTTGCGCTGGATAGGACATGTTACCCGTATGGATGACAACGCTCCAGCAAAGCGTGTGTACAATCGGCATGCGATAGAGTTGGGAGGCATTCCCCCGCAGGGTCGACCAAAGCAGAAATGGCGCGACCAGGTGCAGGGAGACATTGCGAAGCTGGGCGTGTCCTTCTGGTGGAATGTCGCTCGGGACAGAGGCGAGTGGCAGGCATTAGTGGCAGCGGCCGAGACCGTAAAACGGTTGTGATGGCCAAAGAAGAAGTAGAAGAAGAAGATAAAGTAGTCTTAGAAAAACTTTTTTGTTTTCAATGGAAGCTGCAAGGGTATACAAAACTTCGGCTGAGCCGAATTTAACTTTTCCCTATTTTTGGTTTTAAGTTCTTTCAGTGCCTTATTTCAATGAATGACTCTATCAATATTTGTAATGAACCAAGGTTGTTTTGTTTTGATTTTAATAATAAAATGGATGAACCATGCTTTTAAATTTAAAAGTACATTTTTTGTACCTGAACCTTTACCTAGGTACTGAAAATTCTGGATACCTTTAACCTTACCTAAGTATATTTTTTAACATTTACCTTGTAAGGTGTACCTAGGTAAAAAAATGAAGACATCTTAAACTGACAGAAGACATCTTCAACATTTCTTCAATTTTGCGGACGCTGATAACGACATTCTTTTACATCGGGAGGTGTGGAACTCAGCTCGCGAAATAGTACGCATATTAGAACCAGCTGAGGTGACAAACACTAAACTTCAAGCCGAAAATCTAGTTTTCGGTGATTTTTATTCCATTTGTATACACTGCAAATTGGAAATATCTAAAAAAAAGTCCTCTCTAGCAAAATTGCTCGTTCAGAAAATAGAAAAGATTGAGATATTCCTTTTTGAGAGCAATGCTTTTCAATGTGGTATGTTTTTGGACCTAATGTATAACGTAAAGTCCTGAGCAAAAAATTCTTTTATTACTCCTTTAACAAATATTTGTTCTCAAATTTCATCGGTTGCTGATGAATCACTGCTTAATAATGAATGCAGTTTTAATAATAGCTTATCTAAAAGCTCCGGCGAAATTGATGCATATGTGATGTTGCAAGAAAAGAAATTTGGTGATAAAAACACATCAGTCTTGTCAACAAATAAGCTGCAGGGTTCCATTAACATTTTTCGAAACCATTTCGAAACCTTGAAAACATTCTAAAGTGGTGGCCAGAGTGTTTCACAAAGTTTCCAGAATTGTATGAGATTTCAAAAGTTGTGATTTCTGTTTCAGCTTCGCAGGTTAGCGTGGAACGCCTGTTTTCTGACTTTAAACTTATACACCCTGTTCTGGCTTTCACATATTTCTTCAATTTCAAATGAAAACAAAATCGAACGATTTTGTTTTAGCTGTTTTGGTATTCGAACAGTTTGCAATTCGAATGTTTTATTTACAAATTGTTTCCGTTGATTACACTTTCACCTTAATCAGGTGGTGAAGCAAAACTATCCAATAAATAATCACTCAAAATAGTTGATAGTTGTTCAGTATAGGTGTATAAAATGTCGTTTCCATTTTTAGTGGAATTTTTTGAACAAGTTCCCAGCGTTTCATAAAAAAGTGAAAACCAGAACAGCTTGAACAAAATATGTGAATTCGATTTTGATGGCACATTGCAAAATTGAAGATATTCATAAAAATTACTAATTTTTTTTATTAAAAATAATTTTTAGGGGAATGTAAGATTGCAAAAAGTATCAAAATACACTAAACAATGTTACAAATTAACTTTAAGCCATTATTTTGACGCCTCTTATGTAAAAAAATCGTTCTTATTTTATTCTCATATTTCTTATATGATAACTTCGTAAAATAATTCGATATGTGAAAAAGCAATTATAATTTTTTTTAATGTCAAACGACTGTTACTTTTATGTCGAACATTTTTTTTTATTACGAAGGAATAAAATGATTTGGAGTTATCTCAAAATTTACGTTTCACAATATTTTAAAAATGTTTACTCATACCGGTACGTACCGGTATACCGAAATATAAAACTGAGTACCGAAACCGAAATAAATTAAAAACCGAAATAGAACCTTTTACCGAAACATACATTTCGGGTCGTACCGGTACCTGTACCGGAACCGAAAATCTTTTCGTTATTAATCCCTGGTTTTAAGTGGCACGCCGAGGATCTAAAGTTTTTTTGAATCACTCATACGAAGTGCTGACTATTTTTATATATTTGTTTTATTTTGAAATAGTCGGCGTTGATTTAGTTTGAAAATTGGTCCAGTTTCAGTTTCAAAATCAGAAAACTTTATTATGAATTTTAAAAGATGACAACAAAGCAATGTACTAAGATTCTCGATATTGTGGGGACAACCACTGGCTAGTTTTACACTCACGAAGTGCTGCTTTTTATATTTGTTTTATTTTGAAATAGTCGGCGTTGATTTAGTTTGAAAATTGGTCCAGTTTCAGTTTCAAAATCAGAAAACTTTATTATGAATTTTAAAAGATGACAACAAATGCAATGTACTAAAGATATTCTCGAAAAATTATTGATTTGGTGAACATGTCGTATGAGTAATTTTTTCCAAAACTTATTCTCAACTTATTCTCTTTAACTATTCTCAGCAGGGATTTGAACCGGCAAATCAAAAACATCCATTTTGTAAAACTCGAAGCTAAATATCAATATAAGGAAACTGGCAGAAGCAGAGTTGAAAGCAGCAGCAAAAATCGGCTTATTACGATTCAATTTTTAAGACGATTACACGAGTATAACTCGTAAAATACTCACGAGTAGTAATCGAAAATAATCGTAATCATACAAACGATTACATGATTCCAAAAAAAGGTAATCGTTGTACTCAAAAATGATTACTTTTTTTCGTCCAGCTCTCTAGTACCTACCTATTTTTTCAACAAATTCGTAACCTACGGAGCAAAGCTGCTTACATACAGACACTTAACGGAGCTATCTACGTTCCTTTGTGCAGCTGTGGGGCATATAAGTCCCTAAACCGAAGTGGACAATAATAACAATTTAAAAAAAATTTATATTCGGCCATGTTCCGAAATTCAAATCGATTTTCGAGTAAACGTAGCTTTTTCTAATTAAAGAGGCACATTTTTATACGAAAAGTGAGCAGAATGCCTATGGCTACTAGATCAGGCCTTCTCTTTTTGAAGAATTGAATCCACTTGGCGTCGAGCAATCGGTTTCAGCTGCCTAAGCAGTTCCGATTTTCGTCAAGCCTAATCTTTTTTTTTTTAATAACTAAGAGTATTTTTGGACCTTACTTTTCTATGGGACCTATATTATAAAGATTTTCTCACAAGAACTAATTTTTCCACCGATCGTTCCTATGACAGCTATATGCTATAGTACGCGTTTGACTAAATTTTAAAATCAAATTTACATGGTCCTACACGACGGGGAATACCAAAAGAATACTAAATACACGAAACTTAAGTCATTTGCACGAAAAAACGTTAATCGGGAATCAAGTCAAAATCTGAGATTTGGAATTTAAGGGGTTTTCGAGTAATTACTTAAAATATGCTTATCCTAGGTAAATAGGTCAAATGTTCCCGCGACCCAACTTACCTTTACGATATGCAGCTTTAGTCCATACATCAAAATGCTCTACACCTGGTTAACGTGGTCTCCACACAAAAGTTGACTCGTAGTGAATTATCGCTTATGTTCTCCTATGAGTAGAGCTTCTGTAGGTAAAAACTTATTCATGTGACTTAAATATAATGTTATTTGCTAATTTTTTAATTCATTTATAGAAAACTATGGTAAAAAGTAAATCGTTTTCATTTAAAAGTTCAGACTTTGACTTGATTCCCGTGGAATCTTTTTCTGCCCAAATGACCCGAAATTTGTGTATTTAGCAGGTATGCAAACCGGTTCTGAACCGAACCAAACCGAATCGGACCGCTTTTTTCAGCTGGTGAACCGAACCGCAAACCGAACAGGCGTCCCTTCGAAAATGCTGAACCGAAAACCACATATGAAAACGGTTCGGTTCGGTTCAGTTTACTGACGAGTCTCAAGACGCACAAATTTTGGGAATTTTGAACGAATTGCTACGATGAGTCCTTATTGATGCCGGATTTATGTGGCACCCAACCATTTGAAAACATGCAATTGTCCGCCGACCTCTAAATATGCCTGTCATAAGTAAACATTCCTTCTTTGGAAGTTGCTAATCGATTTGTTCGCATATATCATTTCTTTTACGGGTCTGTTGGGCTTCTTCACCTTAATCCAACTTTAGCCAGGAGTACGGCTATTAAAGTGAGAGCACATCCAACTATTCCAACTTTTCAATTCTCTTGGAATTCAGTATCGAAATGGTCAAAAAGTCACATATCACTTCAGAAATCATTATATTTATATCAAATATTAAAGCAAAAGTTCTGAGAAAAGACACTATAGGTGAGTTTTAATATTTTAAAAAGTTTTTCGGTATAAAATAGCTTTCCAAATAGATTTTGTTCAATTAAAAACCCGTGGTGTAATACCTCTCTGCAGCTTCAAAAGTCCAAATCAATTACTTTCTGAACAGATTAAAGGATATTTTTGAATGATAAACTTCAGAATGGGCTTAAGGGGTTAAGGTTTAGTGGAATAATGGGTAATCTTAAAACAAAAAGAAGTTTTGGACTTGCGACGTTATACTCAACAAAAGGCTTAAGGAGTTGCCAAAAAACGAACCTTCTATCTTTAAAAATGTGGGAGATATGACGTTTTTCCAATTTGCGGGGGCGGGATGGGGCGTGGCAAAAATTGAAAATAAACTTGATCTGTATGCAAGTATAAGAAGCATATATCCCATCCATGTCAAACCTCTATTGCTTACCATCTCTGAGATCTGTTTGTTCATACGGACAGACGGGCAGACAGACACACAGACAGACAGACGGACGGACATGTCTAGATCGACTCGGCTGTTGATGCTAATCAAGAATATATATACTTTATAGGGTCGGAGATGCTTCCTTCTCGCAACTAAATACTTTTGCACAAACTTAGTGTACTCTGTGTACCTCTGGTACAGAGTATAAAAACTGTTCCAGATGTACATCCGCCGGAAGGGAATATTTCATGGGTGAGGCGCTGCTAAAACAACGTGTAAATAAAACGTACTTTTGGAGCCCGTTTTTGATGGCATGATAAACAGCATGCTAGACACGTGTTTTTTAATGAAATATTGAAACAAAACCATATTTATATTTTAATCTAATTCTGTTAAGCTGTATTTTCACTTGTTTGATATCTCATAAGAGATTCTCAAAAGAGATATCAGAAAAGTGTAATAGTCAATCTGAGAAACACAAAAATTTGTAAAAAGCATGGAAAAACTGAATGAGAAGTAGGCTGTTCTCTAAATACGATTTCTCAAATGAGTTTTTTGACAACAAACTCATAGTAAGATGCTTTTCACCCATCTCGTATGAGATCTCGACAAGTGAATATACAGCTTTAGTATTTATACTGTCAAGTTAATAAATTACACTAGGCAACAAGGTGCAGTATATTGAATGGTTGGTAGTAATTCTAGATGATTTTCGTGTGCTAAGCAAGACTGCACTTTCAGAAATTGTCCATCACGTCGAGATTTTTAGTAATTTGAGCATAAAGTTGCTAAAAATGCCTATCCATTCTAATGTTTGGACACTCTTTGATACCATCGGAAAGTACCACTCCTTAGCTTTAAAATGAACTATTCCAAACAGTTCTGCGATTTTTTCATTGGAGATATACCTCTTTTAGCACTTGTGTAAGAATCCAAAAATATTTTAATTATTGCTGGTGCCCCAAAGTATGCAATGGGTGGTAGAGACTCTAATATGTTTTCGTTTCCGAAAAACAGTAAAGTAGGCTGGTAATTTGTAATGCACCAGCAATAAAAATACCCTGATCTTTTAATTTCGTGAGCTTTCATTCATTTTATAAGAATGTGTACCACACACACACTCATATATAAACACACACACACGCGCGCACAAGCTAGCGGACAAATCTGAAGCAAACTTGGTCTGCGTATGGTATACACCTACCTATAGTACATGCAAAAATTTGTGGCTCTATCTGATTTAGTTTCTGAGATCGACGCGATCATACAGAATGACAGACGGACGGACAGACGGACGGAACCTCACAACAAGGTTATTCAGTTTCTAAGAATCTGCGCTTTTTTGACCTTCGTTTATGGAATTTATTTTAATCGTCTCTCTTTAAGCACCAACAGTAATCTGCCATCATGTTAACGTCCCACCTTCCTTTGCACCTTTTCTCCATTTCTTTGATATCCTGTTGGAACCTCTCACCTTGCTCATCACTCATGTTGACCAAATTTTCAGGAAAAAAATATAAATGACTGCAAGAAATGAATTTTTAGACTCATATTGCATTTTAAGTTTTTATATGCATTCAAATTTTATCCTTCGCGGGCAAGCGTTCAACCATTCCCAATTTTTCATTGCAATCGATAATTCAAAAACTATACCGTTCATCCGGTAAAATCGCGAAATTCGCCAAATTATACCGTTCATCCGATTGCAATCAAACTTTGGTAAATGAATTGAACGCTTGCTCAGGAGGGTTCTAAGTTGAAGAAATTTGCAGAAAATTGTCAAAAAACCGCGAAAATTTTAAAAATTTCCGGTTTCGGTAAATCTTTGTATAGTGGTTTGACGCTTGCTCGGAAAGGTTTCCAAGTAGAAGATACGGGCGGAAAATGGTCCAAGAACCGCGAAGATTGCAAAATGTTCGATTTTGATGAAGCTTTGAGGAAAAGTTGTACGCTTGCCCGCGAAGGTATCTAAGTTGAAGAAATGGGCTGGAAATAGTCATAAAACCGCGATATTTCAAAAACTATACCGTTCATCCGATTGCCATAAAACTTTGGGCAACGCTTGCCCCAGAAGGATTCTAGGGTCCAAAAATCGCGACATTTGCAAAATAACCTTATGAGTATTTTTAAAAGCGCATAGTGCTTATATTACAATGCCGGCGTTGGTTAATGGAAGCTGTAGATAAGTAAAAGTAAAATCGGCTTGTCAAGATGACAACAGCCCCGAGGGGCCAAAGCCGAGTCTCTCTCAATCTCTTGGCTTGTGCGCTTCTAATTTTGGCACAAGAGAAAGGGACCTACAGTTTAACGCCGAATCCGAACGGCAGTTTTTGAGAGGCTTTTCATGGCTAATTACTGCAATGCTGGCGCCAACAGCAAGAGGTGTGGCCGTGTGTAAAGTTTTATTCAAAGAAAAAACTTTTTCATTAGATGTTCCGAGGCGGGATCGAACCCACGACCTCATGCTCAGCAGTCGCGCACACTAGCCGCTGAGCCACTAGATTACACGGTCCAAAATATTGCGAAATTTGCAAATTTTTGATTTGATCCTGGACTACTGTGAAGATTTGATAGACGGCAATTGTAGACGGGTAAATAGGAAGTATTAAACAAACAGTCTAAAAGTCACGAAATTTGCAAAATATTCATGATTTTAGATTATCAGGAAGACGTATATAGAGAAAAAGATGGAACGGTGCAAAATGTTTATACCGACATGCAGCCTGCACTAGATTGAATATAATCGCTCTCTTAGAATCATAAGAACCCGGGCGACGGTGGGTATTCAGCTAGTATGAAATAAAAGTCTAAAACGAGCGAATTTTAGTGAGATGTATTGGGGACCAAAAATGTGAGCACATTCCAAATTTTAGATCAATTGCCTAAAATATAACAAAGTTGGTGCAAACCTGCTGGATCATTTATATGGCTCCTACATATATAAAATAATGGTCCAAAACGAGCAAATCTTGGTAAGATGTTTTAGGGGTCCAAAATATGCGTACAAACCAAAATTTGGGCAGTTATCGTAATAATTGGAGTTTATCCCAAAAAAAAGAAATCTATGCTAGTTTGAACGAGTTTTTATGGGCCGAAGTAGTGCGCACTGCAGCCTATTTGAGGAATAGGTGCCCGACAAAAGCATTGAATGGATTGACACCGTTTCAAATGTACCATCAGAAAAGCATCTACGAGTGTTTGGATCAAGAGCATTTGCCGTGGATAAGACTAACAAAGGGAAGTTCCAGGCAGAGAGAAAGGGGTATATTTTTGTTGGCTACTCCTTTGTAGCAAAAGATTACCGACTATACGATCCCGAGAAGCGAAGCGTTTGCGAGCGTCAAAATGTCAAGTTCGTCGAGGGTAAGTTTTCTGCAAAACCCAATGAGATACCCCAAAGCGAAGAATTAAATACTAATTTAGCAACAAACATCATTCGCCTTGAGTCCAATACAAAATCAACCATTGAGGCTTCAGAGGAGGAGTCTAATGCATCTGGCCTAGGTTAAGTTAGGTTAGGTTGCAATGGCTGAGAGCGACAAGTCGATCTCCCACTTAGGCGTCTTTGGGCTTCCACTATATTTTTGGTAAATATTTACTAAGAGGTAAGCCGCACCAAAAATTCTGAAAAAAAAATCCTTTGCGTAGTAAAAAGGTTAGTCCTTCAGCTTCCGACTTTGTGCAATGTTCTTCGACATTATTTTCTGCTGCATTGGTTTAAAAATATTCCAGGCATGGAAACGCCGTAAGCTGGAGCTAGCGCAAAAGCACTAGGCAAATAAAAAAAGAAAATAAATTAAAAAAAGAGAGAACTTAATACGTCCTCATTTGATGAATTCCGGAAGCCGAATGAATAACAATATTCCTGCTCGACCTGCTTGACTTTATTTCAAATTTCCAAGGCCTGCTTGGTTCGATTTAAGTGGGAACCAGTTGTGAGGAGCCAATCAATAAAAGAACTAGAAGCGGTCACCCTTTGAAACCTTGTCACACTGAGATTTAGGCAAGTAAAACAAAGAATGTAAAAAAACGACACGGAAATTGGCAGAAAGAATAAGGAAGAAAAAGACATGATAACATCTCGTAAACAAGAAATACAAAAATTTTTTCGAGTGAAATGGGAATACAAGTGGATAAGCCTAAACAAAATGGTAGTGGAAATACGAACGATGGAAACACCGCTAGAAGGGCATTTAAAAACACAAGGCAACTTTCATTAATATTAGGATTGGATTATGATATTTTACACCGGTTTCATATTATTTTAATAATTATATCCTCTGAATTCCTCGTAAATATAACTCAATTCTGCATAGAAACTGCGTCGAATTATATGGACAAGTATTCTTGGTATCCAATGTCGACAACTGTCCACAAAGTTATAATTCACGGTTCGCAGATAACAGCAACATCGGTATTACAAATCGGTTGCTTTGGGGAAAACGCATCAGAGGCAAGAAACAAGCTTTAAAAGCGCGATAGACGATCATATGCGAGACGAAATTCTCGTATCAACAACTTAACGGATGTTTTGCACCGATCAATGGATTCATCAGACCCCTTACTTTCAAGCCTTAATAAAAACAAAAGGTTGGCTCATAATAAAAAAACATCGTTCCCAAATAAAGTTATTAAGCTATTAGAAGAACCAAATTTGGAATATAATAATGAGGAACATTTCTCAGGCGATGATAGCGACTCGGATACGGATAATGAAGACAGTAACCCATTTTCCCTGTATTTGGAAGTAGAAGAAGAAGATTAATGTTATAAGTCAGAGTTTAAGTTCATTTATAATAAAATATTAAATAGTAATAAATTTACCGCAAGTCGGAAAAATAGTTTATATGGCAGTAAGTCGTCTAGGGAACTTAAAGTACGTATACAAACCAAATTTTATTTCAATTGCTTAAAAATCAACAAAGTTGGAGTAAATCGGCTGGATCGACTATATGGCAGTTATCTATACATCTATATAAAAGTGAAAGTATGTATGTGTGTTTGTCCCTTATGGGCGTCTAAACCGTTGAACCGATCTTCACGAATTTTTCACAGTAAGTTCATGTCGATCAGGAAAGTGTCATAGGCTATGAGGGCCGTCCCAGAAATAGTCGACCTAACTACTAAAACACAAAAATTTTTCATTTTTTTTTTTATTTTCAACATAGGATCCTTTTAGGTCGATACACTTTTCCCAGCAATGTTCAATAACTTCGATACCTTTTTTATAATAAGAGCTGTGAAGCTCTTCAAAATAGGCATTAACCTCGGACTCCACCTCTTCATTGTTGCCAAATCTTTTTCCTCCGAGCCATTTTTTCAAGTTTGGAAATAAGAAATAATCAGAGGGAGCTAAGTCTGGCGAATAAGGGGCGTGAGGTAGCAATTCAAATTTTAATTCATTAATTTAAGCCATTGCAACGGCAGAGGTGTGAACCGGCGCATTGTCATGATGGAACAGCAAACGCGGCACCCATTTTGCGCATAACTTTTTCATGTCCAATTTTTTGGTCAATATGCGATGTACAGCACTTTTTGAAATGCCTATACATTCAGCTAACTCACGAACTTTCAATCGCCGGTCACTCAATACACATTTTTTAATTTTGGGCACCATTTCTGAAGTGGTCACCTCATTTGGACGCCCATTACGATGTTCATCTTCGCAGCTCAAACGACCTCGCTGAAACTCAGCCATCCAATATTTTATTGTTGTAAACGAGGGAGCAGAATTATGTAATGAGGAATCCAGCTCCTTTTTAATATTGGTTGGAGTAAGACCTTTTATATGGCTTCTTTGGAAGGCAGGAACTCTCCTGTGATTATGGGGGCGTATGTAGTGAGGTAAAGTTGCTGACCGGCTTAACATGGAAAACCCAGCGCGATCCTGGCTTACTGCGTCTCAAGTAGACTCACACCTCCCCGTGGTAACCCCTGGTAACAGAGCGATGCATCCGCAAAGCTGCTGGCTAGCGTGAGCGGCGATCCTTTCCCTGGGACAAAGGGGGGCTTTACTTTGGGCTTGGCACCCGATTAGCGTCTACTCCATCCGCCAATGAAAACTAAAAAAATCTCTTTGTACGTATGAATATTTATTTATTGTTCGGGCTTACTTTATTGTACATTTGAAAAGGGTATTTTAATTTTGGCCAGAAGCTTGGAACGCACAGAAGGAATCATCTCCGACCACTTAGAGAATATTTATTCTTCATCTGCATTACGAGCTGAGTCGATTGAGCTTTGTCCGTCCATCTATCCGTCCGTCCGACCGTCTGTCTGTTCCTACGCAAACTAGTCCCTCAGTTTTGAAGCTATCGGGCTGAAATTTTGCGCAGAGATTTCTTTTAAAAACGTATGGTCACTATTGTAGCTGCCATACACATTTTTTTTACATTTTTTTATTTAATATCCCCATGACACAGGACATAAAGTTTATTAATTAAGTCATTAATCACAAAAGTTTCAAGTGTATTTAAACTTCGGCACAGACGAAGTTTGCTTTGCTATCTCGTATTAATATAACTCTGATTAACATTTATTTTTTAAACACGCATGTGTAATCGCTGTTATTCCGTCGTCCCTCTTTATTTTTAATTCTTTTTCTTGACATGCTTCGTTTGTCTTTGCATTTCGTATTTCTTTTTTCTTATAATAGGTGCCAAAAGCACAACACAAGAGAGAGGACGGTTTCATGCTATGGTGACATTTTGCCTTCTGAACACATGAAAAAGAACGTGTTAGAAAGAATCCAGGTATTCTCTTGGGAACCACATTCTGCAAAGTCCGACTGGGTAGCTTTCGAACTGACGGTGGAGATAGCATAGGAACAGAAGGACGGATAGACAGGCAAAATCAACTCAGCTCGTCATGCTGATCAATAATATATGTACTTTATGTGGTCGGAGATGATTCCTTCTATGCGTTAAAAAAATCCGGACAATTTTATAATACCCCCTGTAAGGGTATCAAATGGATATTGAAAACAAAACGAAAATTAAAACAATTATCAATAATTTCAAAAGCGCTTATCAAATATTTTAAAAATATCAGTCGCTGCATCTGTATACAGTTCCAATCCATTCGTTCCGTACTATGTTCATATGGTTGGCTCATGCAAAGTTCCGTACATCCATTTATATAACAATCATACACACACAAAAAGAATGTTAAAAGAACGTTAAAAGAATGTCTCTTCAAAAGTTTATCGCTGTCACTGACAAACAAAGTCAGTTTGATTCGAAGGTCGACTTATCATCTGACGTCAAACTCATAAGATCCGTATACAGCACGTCCAGTCTTTATTGAAAAAGGTGGAAAGTGAGTGTTAGAGTTGTTCCAATACACTATGTCAAACAGAAGGCAATCTTGAAGAAAGACAAGTAATCTAATCAAAATATGACCTCTGCTATTCAGTTTAAGAGCGTTGTGCAGCTCAATTAAATAAGAATATTGAGAGCGCTACAGTTTCGGCACCTGCTCCTGCCAGTTTCCAGCCCAGACGGAGTAGACTACCTTCTGTGAAAACAGAAGTTTTTGGCGGAGACTATGTAAAGTGGCCTACTTTTAGAGACCTCTTTACTTGACGTAAGTCGAAAAGCTTTTCCACCTCAATGCGAAGGCCAGCGGCGAAGCGAAGGCAATTGTGGACAAGTCTCCGCTCACGAATGAGGTTGTCGCATCAGCGTGGAAGGATTTGAAAGAAAGGTTTGAAAATAAGATGCTGTTGGTCAACTGTCAATCTAAAATCCTTCACAGTTTTCAGTCAGTTTCCCAAGAATCTGTAGCCGAAATCAAAGATCTCCATAGCACTATCCAAGGTTGCTTAATTGCTCTGATCATTCCAAAATAGGCACAGAAAATTGGGATTGCTTATTAGTTTTTCTATGCTTCTCCAAATTACCAAAGATCACGCATTCTTTGTGGGAGCAATCGCTCCAGAATAAGGCATAGATTCCGACGTGGGTTGAAATGATTAAATTCCTATTGGAGCACTATCGCACTCTTGAAGCGATAGAAGGCATGAAACCGAGCACCAGTACGCATAGTTTAAAGCCACCTCGCAAAGAGCCCTTAGAGCCAAAGTTAGTGTCAAGCCGCAAACTTGCAAACTTTGCTCAAAGAAGAATCATACAGTGCGTCTTTGCCAACGTATCCTCCAAATGTCTGTAAAAGAAAGATCAAATTTCATTAAATAGCAGAAATTATGCTTAAATTGCTTTGAAAGAGGATTGCACAAGTCAGCTTTATTTGCAAAGGCCGCCACAACACGTTCCTGCACCGTGGTGGCCCTTCTTCTTCGCCTTCTGCAAAAGCATTTCCAGTTCTACTGCGATAACGCAAAGTCCGAACATACAGTCCACAGCTCCCACCTCACATGTCCAAACCTATTTCAAGGCTAACAAGGTGTTCTTCTCTGCACTGCCATAATAAACATTTGCCATTTGGGCATTTTTTTAAAGCACGTGCGTTGATTGATTCAGGACCAGAGGCAACGTTCACATCAAAACGGATGTTTAATCTCATCAAGCTTCCTTTCCAACCCGTCCAAGCATAAGTCGCAGACTTGAATCAAGCCATTGCAGCAAAACCTCAGAAGTAATGTCACCGGTCAGCATCCCATCGTCTCGCTTCCAAATATTTGGGGATCCCTGTTACCATCTTCGGGTGGTTCCTTACAGGGCCAGTGTCAAAACCCAATTTGACAACCGTGTCGTTCTTTACTACCTGGATCTCGGTCAGCAAAGAGTAAAGACTCGATATTCTTTTCGGCAAGTTTTGGGTGGTGAAGGCTCAACCAGCCAAACTGGTAAAGGGAAATAATTTGCGAAGATAATTTTGATCGCTTCTATGGAAGGTAGGAAATCTCCTGTGGTTATGGGGGCGTATGTAGTGGAGTAAAGTTGCTGACCGGTTTAACATGGTAAGCCCAGCGCGATCCTGGCTTACTGCGTCTCAAGTCGACTCACACCTCTACGTGGTAACCCCAGGTAACAGAGCGATGCATACGCAAAGGACCACGATTTAAGGATATGCACCTGGAATGTTCGCAACCTCAACAGGAAGGGTGTTGATAAACAGTTAGTGAAAGTCCACGAAAAATATTCATCAGACGTTACCGCACTCCAGGAAATGCGATGGACTGGGCAAGGGAATATGTGGAGAAAAACATCATCAACCAATGCCCCCTGGGAGATCTACTATAGCGGACAAGGTACAAAGCACGAGTTTGGGAAGACTGCGTCGCTCTGTCATCAGCTTCACACCTGTTAACATGCGACTAGCCGTACTCAGACTTAAGGCAAAATATTTTAATATAAGCCTTATCTGTGCTCACGCCCTAACAGAAGACAAGGACGCCGCGACGAAAGACAAATTCTATGAGCGCCTGGAACGTACATACCAGCGCTGCCTTGATCACGACATTAACATCGTGCTAGGCGATTGTAAAGCAAAAATCAGAAGAGAAGCCGTTTTTGGTCCGGCAATCGGCCGATTTAGCCTGCACAATAAAGCCTCCAGTAAAGCTGAACGTCGAGAAGCTGCAGTCACAACTTACCTCCGAAGCCTACTCAGCAAAACTCATTTGCTCAAGGAAATTTTACCTTTTCCTTCAGGTATAAGGGAACAGTGGAAACATATTTCACACTCCATGAGTACGGCTGCCAGGAAGACTCTCGGATATGCCGAGTACTTCCGAAAACAGTCATGGTACGATGATGAGTGCCGCCGCGCTAATGCAGAGAAAGACGCTGCCCACAGGAGAACTCTGCTGTCGGGAGCAACGCGAGCTGTCAAGCAGCGATTTAGGAAGAAATGGAGAGAGGAGAAGCGCCTTTTCAGAAGGAAAAAGAATGAGCACGAAAGGCGTATGCATGAGGAAGTCGAAAGCCTGTTCGGCATGAGTGAGACTCGAAAATTCAACCAAAAAGTCCAGTGACTAGCCGAAGGTTTTAAGCCCGGAGCCTCACAATGTAAGAATGAAACCGGAAATCTTGTCACAGATCCACAAGTGGCACTAGACAAATGGAGAAACTATCTCTCCAACCTGCTGGGAGGCGATGATGAACACAATGACGCCTCTGGAGAAGTAGTGGAACCACCAATCGATGATATAGAAATAGACCCACCGGACCATAACGAAGTTTGGTTAGCCATAAAAAGGCTAAAAAATAACAAATCAGCTGGAGCCGATGAGCTGCCCGCTGAATTGTTCAAGGCTGGCGGCGAGGAGCTGGTAAAGTGCATGCACCATCTCCTATTCAGAATGTGGTCCGAAGAGAGTATGCCCGAAGATTGGAGTCTAAGAGTTCTCTGCCCAATACTTAGAAAAGGAGACCCTGCAATCTGCGCCAATTACCGCGGGATCAGTCCCCTACCCATTGCATTTAAGGATCTGTCATTTATCTTATGTGAACGTCTAAAGCCGAGAATGAGCGAACTGCTCGAGCCTTATCAGTGTGGCTTTAGACCTGGTAAAGCCACCATTGACCAAATAATCACATTGAGACAAATACTGGAGAAAACCCATGCGACGAAAATCAACTCCTACCATATTTTTGTTGATTATAAAGCCGCTTTTGACACACCGATAAGGTCAAAGTTCTTCGAAGTCCTGTCTACTTTTGGTATACCAGCAAAGTACGTTCGACTTTGCATGATGACGTTGAGAAGCACACAAAGCTCCGCCAAAATAGGAAAGAACCTCTCCGAGCCTTTCGATACCAGAAAAGGTTTTAGGCAGGGTGACACCTTATCGTGTAACTTCTTTAATCTGGTTCTTTAATCTGGTTTAATCTGGCGGTAAGCAAGGTGTTTTCAGAGATTGAGAAGCAGTCAAAACGCATGGGCTTAGCGCTAAATGAGGAAAAGACGAAGTTCCTAGTCTCAGCGCGCAGTGAGCCTACACGTCTTGGACAATCTGTTGCAATGGGTGAGTACAACTTTAACGTTGTAAAGGACCTTGTCTACCTCGGAACGACGATAACCAGCGACAACAACACCAGTCTGGAAATCCGAAGAAAAATTACTCTTGCAAACCGATGTTATTACGGGCTCAATAAGGAGTTCAAGAGCAGAGACCTCTCTCGGAAAACGAAAATTGCGCTATACAAGTCGCTTATCATCCCAGTCCTGATATACGGCGCAGAAGCATGGACAATGACAAAAGAGGATGAGGCGGCAATTGGCGTGTTCGAGAGAAAAGTCCTTCGGAGGATTTATGGACCTCTAAACGTTGGCGGCGAATTTCGCATCCGAATGAATCACGAACTGTATGAGCTCTATGGGGACACTGACCTAGTCAAGCGCATAAAACAACTGCGGCTGCGCTGGCTTGGACATGTTACTCGTATGGATGAAGAAGCTCCAGTAAAAAAAGTGTACACGCGGAAGGCGAACGAATTAGGGACAGCAGGAGCAGTGGGACGACCGAAACTTAGTTGGGAAAAACAGGTGCTGGAAGACAAAGGCGCTGAAACTGAACAACTGATGGCAGCTCGCACAAGACAGAGGCAAGTGCCGGGCATTAATTGCATCGGCCGAGACCGTCTAACGGTTGTGATAGAAATATCGGGCCAAATAAGAAGAAGAATTTTCTTCGCACCACAACCAGAGATAAGAGTGGTAGATATGTAGTTTCGTTACCCTTCAAGAATCCTGAACTCATAAATTTGGGACATTCAAGGTCCATCGCACTCGCTCAGTTTCTGAGAAACGAACGCCTCAAGATCAAATTTCCTTTAAAAGCGCAGCTCGACTCCGTTGTTCAGGACTACCTGGACTTAGGTCATATTCGGCCAGTCCCTCCAAATAACGATTCGAATAACTTCTATCTCCGTCATCACGCTGTACTTAAATCTGACATCACCACCACAAAGATTCGCATTCTATTCAACGCCTCAAGTCCCACTTCCAACGGGAAAAGTCTGAACGACGTCCCTCATCCAGGACCTGTTTTACAATCAGATTTGACCATCCAAATTTTTCGAATTCGTTTTCAATGCCTATATTACTAAGATGTATCGGAAAATCCTAGTTGACCAGAAGCACGCTCCCTTCCAGAGAATCCTATTTAGAAATGAAAGCGACGAGCTCATTGATTACACTGTGCGACGCTAAAATTTTGATGACATACAGAAAGCTACTAAGTCTGAAATTTACTTAACCTAGTTTACTAAATTGTCTTTAATAATTTTCTAAAAAAAATTCCGTCTTCATAAATATGAAAACTAAAAAATTCGAATTTTTTTTTATTAAGGGTTATTCATCCATTAATCTGGAACTATTATGACTCTGTATAGAAAAATATTGTTAGTTTCTTTGAGACTTGAAACATAACTGTTTATTTTTTTAATAATAAAACAAAAAATCTCTTCTTAAGATAGAAAAATGCTAAAAAAGGAAACAAAAAAGTATTTACACAAACGTGTATTTTTATACCCGTTACTCGTAGAGTAAAAGGGTATACAAAAGTTCTGCAAATGTATGTAACAGGCAGAAGGAAGAATCTCCAACCCCATAACGTATCGACCATAAAGTGGATATAGCCATGTCCGTCGGTCCGCCTGTCTGTCTGTATGAACACCTAGATCTCGGAGACAAGAAAAGCTAGAGCCACCAAATTTTGTATGTAGACTCCTATTGGCCCTACGCAGATCAAGTTTATTTTAAATTTTGGCCACGCCCCTTCCCGCCCCCACAATTAAAAATGTTGAATAACTCCTACAATTTTGAAGATATCAAGCTCAAGTTTAGTGTATGTGCCCAATATCTACAATCTCTGAAAGTTTCATAAAGATCGGATAAAAAATGACAGAGTTATAAAAGTTTTAAAAAACGTTGCATATTTTTTGGCGCCGCATGTGCTGTTTGCTTACATAATGTTGAAATGTTCTTATTAATGTTAATGCTCGGTTAACTAACATAAGGTATTTCCCTTACCGACTTTAACCGACTTTAACTTACGCTCTAGTTTTATATCATCGTCGTCGCTAAAATCGTCATTTTCGGAATCTAATACGTCTGAGTCCGAAAATTCAAAACTCCTGACGAACATAAGTTTTTTGGCTCTTCCAATTCACTCCCAGCATGGCATCTTATTTTTTTCCCCCAAAACGCTTGTCTATTGGCATGCTTATTTGGTGGAAGCGCTGTACCTGCTCGTCTGACTCGAAAGGTAATTGCTTGGAAAACTCATCCAAATGGTTAGTTAAAAAATTCAATTTAAGTGACATTGAAATTCCAATAGTTTTGAATGACTGTATCATATTTTGCACCATAACCTTAAAGATTTCATTACGGTGTTTGCTAGAGCATCTTTGGCAAGGACTTAGTCGAATTTTTCGCTTTTCACCAAAGTTCGAGTGTCCGGCCCATTGAGGACTTCTGATAAGTAAAAGGTAAAATCAACTATCAGTGCTCTCAAATAACTCTCAACACATTTAGCGTGTCAAGAAAAAACAGTTTGGTTACGGGCACAACGAAAAAAGAGGAACGAAAAACACTTCCAGTTCTGCTTTTGCTCAATTCTGTTGCGCTCAGAGCAAAGACCGCTTTTTCCGTTTCTGTTTCTCTCATGTCACTGAAAAGTGTCACTGACACTTTTGCCGAGAGCAAACTGTCTTTTGCGTATGGATGTGTGGCTGTGTGTTGCGCCCGTGCGTGCGTGTCTTTGACAATAATCTTTGAATAACTAACGTCGCATGGCTGTGTGAATTGAATGCGTTTCGATCAACTTTAACCAATCAAACTAAATAAGGAAAATATTAATTTTTAATTTAGCTTAGCACAAAAAAAAGAGTTTATTTTATTATGTGTGTAAATAAGCCCATCGCCAGCCACACGAACAAAACAACAACAACATAAACGAGAGCCTAAGTTAATGACGGTCCTGCCCGACTTCGATATACCCGTTACTCAGGGCAATTAGTGTTTAATAGCCTTTCCCTATGTTAATTAACAGAGCATTAACATTAATGAGACCATTTGTTCAACGATTTTTAAAACCTTTATTACTCTGCCATTTATTATCCGATCTTTATGAAACTTTCAGAGATCGTTGATATTGGGCACATACACTATACTGCAAAATATGAGCTTGATATCTTTAAAGCTGGAGTTATTTAACATTTTTTATTAAGGTTCGGGAGGGGGCGTGGTCAAAATTTAAAACAAGCAAGATCTGCGTAGGAGTCTACATACAAAAATTGGTGGCTCTAGCTCTCCTAATCTCCGAGATCTAGGTGTTCATACAGACAGACGGACATGGCTATATCGACTCGGCTGTGATGCTGATCAAGAATATTTATACTAGACGGGGTCGGAGATGCTTCCTTCTGCCCGTTACATACATTTGCACGACTTTAGTATACCTTCTTTACTCTACGAGTAATGGGTATAAGAACACTTTTCGCAGGCACTTATTGGGTTCTGCTCATTTGCTGACAGTTGTTTGATGAGCACTCGCTCAAAAGTGATTCTGTCTGTGGTTGTCGGCAAACCGACTTGTTTGTTTTGAAAAAATTAGAGAAGAAAGGAGTAATAGGAACACGAAAACGGGGCAAATTCATTAGATTGGGACAAGTCTAAGATTTTAGTTGGGAAAACGAAATATTTAAAAAAAAAATCATTAAAGACAATTTTGAAGGCTAGCCAGATATGAGCGATACAAAAGGGCCTCTTTGTCGAAAAGGCGAGCTTTAGCCCAAAATTTCAAATGCCCATAAAAAAAACAAGAAAGAAAGTCGGTCAAGCCCGACCATAACATACTCTGTACCTGTGAAGTGCTGCCCATCACCGTTGCGACCGGTGCTGCCCATAATTGTTTGTTATCTTTATAACTCGACAAACGTTCATCCGATCTCTACCATTTGATTAAAATATGCCCAGAAGGTTCGAACCTTCTATCCATATATGACGGAGATATGACGTTTTTTCCAAATTGCGGGGGCGGGGGCGGGAGGGGTCGTGGCAAAAATTGGAAATAAACTTGATCTGCCTGCAAGCATTAGAAGCATATGTCCCATACAAGTCAAACCTCTATCTCTTACCATCTCAGAGATCTGTGCTTTTATACGGACAGACAGACGGACAGACGGACATGGCTATATCGACTCGGCTGTTGATGCTAATGAAGAATATGTTTACTTTATGGCAGTGTTCCCCAGCCATGCCCCGGGGGGCCGAACATTTTCGGCAACTCACATGTATAGGCAGCCGAAGGCATACCGAAGTCGTCTCACTGACTGGCAAAGAGAACAAAATTTGTCAGTCGCAGTCTGTGCGTCGAGTCGAGCACGTTGACGGCGCTTTGCCTACGGGCTACACTGCAAAAAATTACAATGGCTACTCTGCATATTTGTAAATATTATTATTATTAATTTATTTTTTTAATACTGAAACTGCTAAAATACAAGCATTTAAACTTTTTTCTTTAAAAATACATATATGTAACCTTCTTATTTCATGGTTATTTATTATTTTGTTTTTTTTTTATTGTAAGTTGAGATTTGTCGATGGGTTCGCCAAAGCATCCCTGCATCGATACACCAAAAGTGTCGAAGTAATGTAAGAAATAAGTATTTAGGCTTCATTCGCTCATTGATGGACCTCGAATAGGAAAGCAAATATTTTTTTCATTAAATTTTACAAATGAAGCTGAATGCATGGTATGCAATCGTATTATAGGTACAAAATACTTATATAATATAAAGCGCCACTATGACATTCATAAGGAGTTGCATAATAAAAGCGATTTTAAAACAATAACTCATTTTGCCGCAAATCCCACAATCGCCTACTAAACCCTGACTTGCTCCCAATTTTGCGCAGTGCAACCCACACAATACATTCACACATTTTCTCTCCTCTCTTCTTGGGGAACCCTGCTTTATGGGGTCGGAGATGCATCCTTCTGGCTGTTACATACTTTTGCACAAACTTATTATACTCTATGTACCTTTGGTACAGAGTATAAAAAATGCTGACTAATCAGACAAAACCCAGCTAGGGTTTTTCTTTATACATCAGTAGCTTTCAGATTTACCGGGTATAAAAGTCATCAAAAATTTAAAGTTGTAAAATGTCGCACTGTGTTATGAGTCTCACATTTGGAGTGAAGTCTGCTCCATTCCTGGCGAGTAGGGTCTTGCAACAATTGGCTGAAGATACTCTATCACAGTTTCCACTAGCGAGCGACATAATTTTAAACTTTATGTACGTCGATGACGTACTGGCAGGATGGCACACCAAACAGAGTGCAGGTTTCCCATTTCGCAAATGGACCTCCAACAACAAAGATTTATTGTTGTCTAGATAAGGTCCCTTTGCTTAAAATATTAAAAATAGGGGAAAGTTAATATCGGATCGGCCGAAGTTTTGTTTACCCTTGCAGTTTGTTTTTCTAATTATGGGAGCTATACTATATAGATGTCCGATTTCGACCAAATTAAGTGGAATCATGGAAAAGCATATCCAACTAACATGTGCATTTTTTGAAGGCGATTCCATTTAAAACAAAAAAGTTTCTCTGCAGCTAGTCATCCGATTTTGACAAAACTTTGTAGAATTGTGTTCAATTATATAAAATTAATATATGCCAACGTATGGGACGTTTCCATTGAAAACCAAAAAGTTATTCTCACAAGAATTAGTTCTTCGACCGATAGTTCTTATGGCAGCTATTTGCAATAGTCATCTGATTTTGACCAAACTTTGTAGAATTGTGTGGGAGCGCATAAAAAAAATACATACCAATCTTAAGGACAGTTCCATTGAAAAGCAAAAAGTTTTTCTAACTAAGCCTACTTTTCCGACGCTACTTTTCTATGACAGCTATACTATGTATATAGATGTCCGATTTCGACCAAATTTGGTGGAATCATGGATAAGCTTAGTAAACTAAGAAATACGAAGTTTGGTGGCGTTTACAATGAAAACCAAATTTTTTTTCGCTAAAACTTGTTTTTCGACCGATCGTTTCAATGACAGCTGTATGCTATAGTCATCCGATACAGTCTGTTCCGACAAATGTGTTTGTACTAAAAGACTTCGTGCAAAGTTTGATGAGGATTAAATGAGCTTTAAAACTGACGGAGGAGATAGCATAGAAACAGACGGACGGACAGGGCTAAATCTACTCAGCTCGTCATGCTGATCAAGAAAATATATACTTTATGTGGTCGGGGATGCTTTCTTCTATGCGTTTGTAACATCCGGACAATTTTATAATAAGGGGGTATAAGAAAACCATTTACTTCGATGGACCGCGAATTATAAAACAGTTGAGGCTGGCCGTATGCCTCAAAGATTACGGTTAATTACGGTTGGAACAAATATGTTCCGCGTGGGTATACAATGTTTAATGGGGAACATGAAACAGCACTAAAAGTAAAATTTGTAAGCCACATGTCAGGGTTTGGTTACTTCACCGTTCACAAGAAGTTACTTCACCTTCACAAGAATCCTTGTGTCTAAGGGTTTCTGTACCAGAAGCGCAGCAGTACCCAGACAAAGATGCGCTTAGATTTTTAGCAAAGAAGACAACAGCAACTGCACCATGAAAGGAAAATTAAGGAAAATTTTGTTATTAGCCACATGCATCTTCTCTACACTCAGAAAAAAAAACCGTTAAGTTTATACTTGAATTAAGTACAAACGGTGTCGATAGTACGGTAAGGAAGAAAATAATTGATCAACGTACAGAATTCTTGGATCAATAACGATTTTTTTCAATAACAAAATACTTGATTTAAGACTGTTTCGGGATATATTAATTCGAATTATTTTAAAACATTTTTGATAATACATTTAGGTTTTACTCTCAAAAAATGTAAAACATTTTCATTCTCAAAATTCCAGTAATTTTTAATGTCAGCCTAAAAACATTATAGAAAGAAAAAATGAGAATTTCAAACAAGTACAAAATGTTTTTGGATTGAGCCCATTTCCAAGTTCTCTTAAAACGAGTTCTCTTTATTGAACCAAAGAAGGCTAGAAATATCCAAGAGCCATAAATAAACCCCTTTGGAAGAACTATTGTAGGACAGAAATTAACCAACCATCCATAACAAATGAGTTAGAATCAGTTGGGAATTTTAACAACAATCGTTGTTGTTCGAAACTTAATAGAAATAGTTTCATTTAAAACAACAAAAACTCCTGTTTGTATATACAAACATTTTTGGTCTTTTGCTCCAGAGTGGCGGCCGTTGGTTGCCCACTGAGTCCAAAGTCCAAAACGGAGGCCACACACTTACAAAGGGGAATGGCAGTCTTAGCCTGTCTTTTCGGTGTTTTTGCGCGCAAGCTGCCTTTGGAATTCCCAAGCAGTTTTGCCGCTGGCATGGAGAGACTGCTATTTGGACAGACATTTCAGGCTCAAGATCGCTGATAAATGAGGTTGGTCCCTCATGAAACGTCGTCCGATCAACCTGATGCCTCCTTTGTTGTGTTGTGAGCCTCTGTTTAAAGTTATGTCAATAACATAGCAATACCTCGAGCCAGAAAAAACTGCAAGTCAAGGTCGTTAAACAGTCATAAAAGAACAACAGACTCGCTTTAAAATAATTTACATTTTGCGTAGCACACTTTTCGGAGCTAGCATTATAAATCAATTTTGTACTCAATTTATCATACTTTGTTCTTGAACTTACTGTAATTACAAAATGTTCTTGATTGAAGAACATTTGTTCTCATTTCAATAACAATAGCACACGTTTTTCATTTAAGTATTCGTACTCAAATTAAGTAAGCCCAATAGCGAATCATTCTTGAAATTTTAGGTACAATGCGGGTTAAATTCAATACCGTTTCATTTAGAACACTGACAGCCGTTTTTTTCTAAGTGTATGTTTTATTTGGTTACCTTTTGCGGCTATGAAAATTTACATTTTTAGTTTATGGCACTTAAGTTGGTCTTTCTTACTTGGGTTGGTGTTTTAATACACTGCACAATTTTTATTAATCTGCACACAAGAAAATATAATTTTTCATGTGGAACTATTTTCACGTGTTTGGTTGGATTAATTGGTGTTAAATGCGTGCCGGACAAACTGACCTGCGCAATGCTATGCCAATTTTCAACATAACTCAATCATAAGCATCGATCTTCTCACAAGTGCATTAGTTAAGCATTTGGCGACGCAGTGGTATTGGTATTGACGATAGCAGTCGGCTTATCTGAATGAACATGCGAGGTGTGTTCAAAAAGTATCGCGAATTTTGTGTTTTTTCAAAACTTATTTATTTATTCATGAATATCTATTTTGTCCCCTTCAAAGTAATCCCCATGAGATATTATACACTTGTGCCAACGGTTTTTCCAATCTTCGAAGCACTTCAAAAAATCATTTTTTTTTATCTTGTTCAGCTCCTCCTTCGATGCCGTCTTTATCTCGTCAAGCGTAGCGTAACGTCGTCCTTTCATGGGCCTCTTCAGTTTAGGGAACAAGAAAAAGTCACAGGGGGCCAGATCTGGGGAATACGGTGGCTGCGGCATCATTAGTGTGTTGTTTTTGGCCAAAAAAGTCGCGCACAAGCAACGATGTGTGAGCAGGGGCGTTATCGTGGTGCAAAAGCCAATTTTTGTTCTTCCACAAATCCGGGCGTTTCTGGCGGATCGCTTCGCGCAAATTGCGCATAACTTGCAGGTAATATTCCTGATTGACCGTTCTTCTCTGTGGCAAGAACTCATGATGCACCACGCCCCTGCAATCGAAGAAAACTGTCAGCAAAACTTTCACATTCGACCGAACTTGGCGCGCTTTTTTTGGTATTTGTTCGAGCGGCAGCTTCCATTGAGATGATTGAGCTTTGGTTTCCACGTCATAACCATAAACCCACGATTCGTCACCAGTTATGACCCTCTGGAGCAAATTTGGGTCGTCGCGGACAGTTTAACATCTCATTAGCAATGTTCATGCGATGCTGTTTTTGGTCGCAATTGAGCAATTTTGTTACGAATTTCGCGGCGACCCGTCTCATGCCCAAATCATTGATAAAAATCGAATGGCACGAGCCAATCGATATGTTTAGGTCCTCAGCAACTTCTCTAACGGTGATTCGACTATTGGCCAATACTATTTTCTCCACTTCATTAATTTTTTCGTCTGTTGTTGAAGTGCTCGGGCGTCCGGCAACCTCTTCGTCGTTCACATCTTCTCGGCCTTCTGAGAACATTTTGTACCACCGATAAACGTTGCTTCGGTCCAAGGTAGCTTCTCCGTATGCCACAGTCAACATTCGGAATGCATCCGCGCACTTAATTTCGTTTTTCACACAAAATTTGATACAGGTTCTTTGATGCATTTTTTTGAATAGGTAAAAATCGAAGACGATCCAAAACACGTGCAAGCAAAGCAGCTGTCAACAATTAAGTGAACATTAAAAATGGCCGAGCTTGTCGGCATAAGTGAGAGACATGAGTACCAACATAACGCCACAAAAAAATCGAAATTCGAATATACGTAACCCGCGAAAATTCAAAAGTCGCGATACTTTTTGAACACACCTCGTACAATGCTGTGCATAAATATATGTTTAGTTGTGTTCTTTTGAACAAATGGACCGTCACAGCTGGGAAACTATTAAGCACACTCAGAAAAAAAAACGGTAATTTTGTACTTGAATTAAGTACGAACGGTGTCGATAGTACGGTAAGGACGAAAATACTTGATTCAAATTAAAAAGTCATGGATTAAGTACATTTCAGCCCAAAAACATTGTAGAAAGAAAAAATGAGAATTTCCAACAAGTACAAATTGTTTTTGGTTTGAGCCCATTCCCAAGTTCTCCCAAAACGAGTTCTCAGTTTTGAACCAAAGAACGCTAGATATATCCAAAGGACACAAATAAACCTCTTTGATAGAACTATTGTAGGTAAGAATTTAACCATGACTCCATAACAAAAGAGTTAGAATCAGTCGGGAATTTAAGAACAGACTCGTACTCAATCTATAATATTTCGTACTTACACTTACAGTAAGAACAAAATGTTCTTGATTCAAGAACATTTGTTCTCATTTCAATAATAATTGCACTGGTTTTTCGATTTTAGTATGTTTCGTACTCAATTTAAGTAAACCGAGCAACGAATCATACTTGAAATATTACTGGCACTGGCAGCTGTTTTTTTCGAAGTGCAGGCTTATAATGTAAGTAATTGACAAATTAACACGGATCGAGGCGATTATAATTTTTAAAATAAAAATTTGGATTTAAGTATTATTTTTTTTCACTTAACTCAGAAATAACATATATTTTTCAACCTAAAAAACTTATATATAATAATTAAATATTAAATTTTTATTACAAAAATTGTGATACAAGTCCTTTTTTTAGGTTTTTTTTTAATTTAAAAGAATTCAAATATCAACTTTACGTATCTTTATTCTCTGTTCAGAGGTACACAGAGTATATTAAGTTTGTGCAAAATTATGTAACAGGCAGAAGGAAGCATCTCCGACCCTATAAAGTATATATATTCTTGATCAGGATCAACAGCCGAGTCGATCTAGCCATGTCTGTCTGTCCGTCTGTGTGTCTGTCTGTCCGTCTGTCCGTATGAACAAACATATCTCAGAGATCATAAGAGATAGAGGTTTTATATGTATGGGACATATGCTTCTTATACCTGCAGGCAGATCAAGTTTATTTTACATTTTCGCCACGCCTCCTCCCGCCCCCCGGAAATTGGAAAAAACGTCATATCTCCCACAGTTTTATAGATAGAAGGTTCGTTCCTTCTAGACATATTTAGTAATCAGGATTATATATCAATCCGCCAAAGGAATGGTAAAAATCGGATGAACGGTTGTCGAATTATAAGGAAAACTAACTACTTATTATGGGCATCACTGGTCGCCATGGTGATGGGCAGCACTTCACAGGTACACAGGTACGGGCTTGACCGACTTTCTATCTTGTTTTTATACCCGTTACTCGTAGAGTAAAAAGGGTATACTGAAGTCGTGCAAATGTATGTAACAGGAAGAGGGAAGCATCTCCGACCACTTAAAGTATATATATTCTTGATCAGCATCAACAGCCGAGTCGATATAGCCATGTCCGTCTGTCTGTATGAACACCTAGATCTCGGAGACTAAAAGAGCTAGAGCCACCAAATTTTGTATTGTCCTACGCCCCCTTCCGCTCCCACAATATAAAATGCGCCCCCTTCCGCTCCCACAATATAAAATGTTAAATAACTCCTACAATTTCAAAGATATCATGATCATATTTTGCAGTGGAGTGTATGTGCCTAATATCTACAATCTACGAAAGTTCCATAAAGATCAAATAAATGGCAGAGCTATAAAGGTTATAAAAAACGTTGCATAATACATTCACTTTTTGCTCGCATAATGTTGAAATGGTCACATTAACGTTAATGCTTTGTTAATTTACATAGGGAAAGGCTATTTAACACTAATTGCCTTGAGTAATGGGTATATTGAAGTCGGGCAGGACCTTACGCTCTTGTTAGATCAAATCTAAAAGCTGATAAAAAATCACTCTTTATATTAAGCCCATTCTAGTCGGTTTAGTGGTTCTTGAGAAAAAATAATTTTTTGATTTATCTTTCCACCTTCATAACTTCACTCCAATAGCGACAATCAGACTTAAAATTTTGGAGGGTGAGCTTCTCATTGATAATAATCACAAATTTAAATTTGGAGCTGATAAGAGCGGGAGTTTTTGTATGCTTGTTCGGCTAGGCCCTTTAGAAGCTATTCTTTCGCATAGATCAATATAATTGTTTGCATGAATGCAGTATAAGTATTTAGCCAGTATTGCATTCAATACATGTCCACACCGTTTCCCGCAATACGAATTCAAGTGAAAAAGGGAACTCCCTTCTGAGTCCGAAAGTTCAATAAATATTTTAGATATATTTTAACGACGTTTCTACCGGCTACGTGTACGACGGTTATGTGTACGAAAAATGTTTGGCTTTTTTTTCAAACAAAAATTAGACATTTTGAATGAGCTTTGCCCAGTAAAAAGTTTAATCCTTCAGCTTTTAGCCTTACTCAATAATGGTCGAGCATGAAGTACGTATGCATTCGAAGAACAATAATAATCTCAAATGGATCAAAAAATATTTTAAATTTATTTTTAAGACGTTCTTAAGTCCGGTTACGTGTACGAAAAATGTTTAAGTATTTTTTCGAATCAAAACCAGAAGTTTTTAATTGGCTTTGCAGAGTAGAACGATTAGTCCTTCAGCTGGGTGCTTGGTTGTCTTTCGCCATTATATTCCATTTTAGATCAACAAATATTTTAAATTTATTTTTACGCAGTTTTTAAGTCTGGTTATGTGTACGCAAAATATTTATTTATCTTTTGAAATCAAAACTAGAATTTTTTAATAGGCTTTGCACAGTAAAAAATTACTCCTTCAGCTTCCGACTTTGTGCAATGTTCGTCGTCGTTTTTGTGCTTGGTTGTCTTTCGCCATTATTTGCTACTGCATTGGTTTAAAAATATTCCAGGCATGGAAACGCCGCAAGCTGGAGCTGGTGCAAAAGCAACTGGCATAATAAATAAATAAAAGAATATAATGAAGAATTCACTGCTGGATGACCAGAAGAAGACAAGTGCAAATAAAAAAGAATATAAAAAAAAAAAGAGAGAACTCAATACGTCCTCATTCGATGACTTCCGAAAGCCGAATGAATAACAATATTCCTGCTCGACCTGCTTGACTTTATTCCAAATTTCCAAGGCCTGCTTGGTTCGATTTATATGGGAACCAGTTGTGAGGAGCCAATCAATAAAAGAACTAGAAGCGGTCACCCTTTGAAACCTGGTCACACTGAGATTTAGGCAAGTAAAACGAAGAAAGTAGAAAGACGACACGTAAATTGGCAGAAAGAATTTGCTAAGAATAGTTGTTTAACCCTCATCCTCTGAAATAAACAAGTAAGGGAGCTGCAGTCGAGTGCCCCGACTACAAAATACCCTGTTCCCTTGATTTCGTGTGTTTTCCTTTACATACACACACACTCACACATACACACACACACTCTAACATACGCACAATGCAAGGCCTCCCCTCTCACCGACAAGCAAAATTGATTCGTATATAACTTTGGTGTTTTTTGTCCGATCTCATTGATTTTTTCAGAATAGATAGATATTGAGCCTTACTTGATATATATATAAAGTTTGGAAGGTCTATCATAAATATTGTTGCTCTGACAGGGATGGTTTGTATAAATAAATTAATGTGTCCATTCGATGGTGCAGTGAGCGGCCTATATGCCCCCCGCACGGTTCCTATCGTTGGCCATTTTCAATGGGAACAGGGTATAAAAAGTTAGAATCAGTTGGGAATTTCAAGAACAGACTCGCTTAAAAATAATTTACATTTTGCGTAGCACACTTTTCGAAGCTATCATTATAAATCAATTTTGTACTCAATCTATCATATTTCGTACTTGCACTTACTGTAATTACAAAATGTTTTTGATTGAAGAACATTTGTTCTCATTTCAATAACAATAGCACACGTTTTTCGATTTAAGTATGTTTCGTACTCAAATTATGTAAGCCCAATAACAAATCATATTTGAAATTTTAAGTACAAAACGGGTTGAATTCAATCCCGCAACGAGGCCTTCAACTCCCATCAAGCTGAAGCAAATCGCATTGCAAGCGAGACAGCCGAACGGATGCTTGAGTCCTCACAAGAGCGAAAACGGATCTTAGAGCGGATCGCTACAAGCCAGGAGAAGATGCTGGAAATATCAGCCAAGCAGTCGGAAAAAAATAGTTCATTTAATTAAATAATTTTTTATTGTACCGAGTCGATGGAATTAAAGAAAGATACTAGAGCACATCGGATCTCGTTTGGAACACTTTGTGTCCCTTCTATTAAAAAGGTTTTGGTGTTCGATTGTCTGGAAAAAGGCTGTTGTGCGCATTTAAGAAATTGTGCAAAACGCAGCAGATCTTAATTATTGCGTTTGCGTGCTTTATTGAATTGTCCATGCATTCTCTACAAGCCGTATAGCTTTTGAGAGATGGTAATCATATCTACAACCATCTGCGTCTCCGCAATTACGAACTGAATTTTTTTTTTCCATGTTGTTGCCGAAATTTGAAAATTTAACACATCAATTCCAATTTAATGTAAAGTAAACGTCAAACGGCTGATTTGATATTACCGACTATGTGAGCGTATGCTCAATGTAAACACCTAAACGGTCGTAGCCCCAGAAAAAGTTGTACGACCGCAGTGTAAGTTGACTATTAGAACGCTGTCAGCCGTTTTTTACTCAGTGCATGTATCAACCAGCGTGTGCGATAGTGCAACTGGTTGAAACGACATTCCAGTCGTGTTCAGTCCGAGGTCCCAAGTTCGAATCCGAGTGTAAGTTTATAGTTTATAAAAATTAAAATTTAAATAATTCGTAGTTTTTTTGTTCTTTCTTTTAACGCTAGGAATAAACGTATTCTTATCTCTAGGAAGAAACGCTTTTTAGCCCCAGAAGTAATGCATTCTTATCGCACAGAAGTTATCGCATATCGATATTTCTTTCCGTAGGGAGATGATAATGTGATATCGCTAGAGTAATATTTTTTTTAAACAATTTTTGTTCAGGAACCGTAACTGTTAAACCTTTTTTAAATTACGAAATTATTGTTGTTTTTAATTTTAAAAACAAAAAATTACTTTCAGTTTATATTTTTTCAATTTTTAAATAAAAATTTTACTTTATGACTGTTTAAACGACCTTTATACTCTTAACTTGTAGTTTTTACAGGCTCGAGGTCTTGCTATGTTATTGACATAGCTTTAAACAGAGGCACACAACACAACAAAGGAGGCTTCAGGTTGATCGGACGACGTTTCATGAGGGACCAACCTCACTCATCAGCGATCTTGAGCCTGAAATGTCTGTCCAAACAGCAGTCTCTCCATGCCTGCGACGGCAAAACCGTTTGGGAATTCCAAAGGGCAGCTTTGCGCGCAAAACACCAAAAAGACAGCTTAAGACAGTCATTCCCCTTTGTAAGTGTGTGGCCTCCGTTTTGGACTTTGGACTCAGTGGGCAATCAACGGCCGCCGCTCTGGAACAAAAGACCAAAAATGTTTGTATATAAAAACAGGAGTTTTTTGTTGTTTTAAATGAAACTATTTCTATTAAGTTTCGAACAACAACGCAGTGCCATTCCCCTTTGTTCCCCTTTGTAAGTGTGTGGCTGTCTTAAGCTGTCTGTTTGGTGTTTTGCGCGCAAAGCTGCCTTTGGAATTCCTAAACAGTTTTGCCGTCGCGGGCATGGAGAGACTGCTGTTTGGACAAACATTTCAGGCTCAAGATCGCTGATGAGTGAGGTTGGTCCCTCATGAAACGTCGTCCGATCAACCTGATGCCTCCTTTGTTGTGTTGTGTGCCTCTGTTTAAAGTTATGTCAATAACATAGCAAGACCTCGAGCCAGTAAAAACTGCAAGTTAAGAGTACAAAGGTCGTTAAACTGTCATAAAAAGTATTTTAAATTTATTTAGAAAAAAATTAAAAATAAAAATTATCAAACAATTTTATTTTTAAAAATTAAAAATAAAAAATAGGGGAAAGTTAACTTCGGCTCGGCCGAAGTTTTGTGTACCCTTGCAGCTTCCATTGAAAACTAAAAAGTTTTTCAAACTAAGACTACTTTTTGGACCTTACTTTTCTATGGGTTCTATACTATATAGATGTCTGATTTCGACCAAACTTGGAAATTATGGAAAAGCATAATACACTCTTAATTACGAAATTTGGAGGCGATCCCATTTAAAACAAAAAAGTTTTTCTCACTAGAACTTCTTTTTCGACCAAACATTCATACTGCAGCTATATGCTATAGTCATCCGATTTTAATAAAACTTTGTAGAAATGTGTTAAAGTATATAAAATAAGAATAAATATGCCAATAAAAAGGACGTTTTCATCAACAACAAAAAAAGTTTTCCTCACTAGAACTAGTTTTTCGAGCAATCGTTCCTACGGGAGCTATATGCTATAGTCATCCGATTGCGACCAAATTTTGTAGAATTGTGCAAAAGTATATAAAAGCAGTGTATGCCAATGATAAGGACGTTTTCATTACAAACAAAAAAGTTTTTTTCACTAGAACTAGTTTTTCGACCGATCGTTCCTATGGGAGCTATATTCTATAGTCATCCGATTTCGACCAAACTTAGTGAAATCATGGGAAAGGATAGTAAATTAAGAAATACGTGTTTTGGAGGCGTTTCCATTAAAAACAAAAAAGTTTTTTTCACTAAGACTAGTTTTTCGACCGATCGTTCCTATGACAGCTACATGCTATAGTCATCCGATCCGGCCGGTTCCGACAAATGTGCAGCGTATTTGTACCCCAAGACTTCGTGCAAAGTTTGGTGAAGATAGCTTTAAAACTGTCGGAGGAGATAGCATAGAAACAGACAGACGGACAGACGAACAAGGCTAAATGATTTCAGCTGGTCATGCTGATCAAGAATATTTATACTTCATGTGGCTTTATGTGGTCGGAGATGCTTCCTTCAATGCGTTACAAACATCCGTACAATTTTATAATACCCTCTGAAAGGGTATAAAAAATTGCCTTCAGATGGTCTCTCAAATTACCTTGCGGTATGAAATATAGTTAAAAACATATTTTACACCTGCCAGATATGTATATACAAATATTTATTTTTCTAAATTTTAGGGTGAGTCGCCTTAGGACGGATTTCAAAGGCGAATTTCTAATTTTAATAGATATTTTGGGACTTTTTTATGAGTGTACTCTGTACCATAAATTCACAGAGAATATTAAGTTTGTGTGTGTATGTAACAGCCAAAAGGAAGCATCTCCGACCCTTTAAAGTATATATATTCTTAATCAGCATCGGCCTGTCCGTCTGTCTGTCTGTCCGACGCACAGATCTCAGAGATGGTAAGAGATAGAGGTTAGACGTGTATGGGACAAAAATTTCTTATACTTGCAGGCATATTAAGTTTTTTTCCATATTTGCCACGCCCCGCAATTTAGAAAATCTTCATAACTCCGTCAGTTTTATAGATAGAAGGTTCGAACCTTCTGGACATATTTTAAAATCAAGATTATTTATCGACCCGCCAAAGAAATGGTAAAGATCGGATGAACGGTTGTCGAGTTATAAGGAAAACAAACTATTATGGGCATCACCGGTCGCCACAGTGATGGGCAGCACTTCACAGGTACAGAGTAAGTTATAGTCGGGCTTGACCGACTTTCTTTCTTGTTTATCTTGAACCATTAACAATTGAGTTAAAGTTGCTTTCGCTGTGTGTTGCTAGTACAAAAGTACCCATAGAACTCGAACCTATGGTTTAGTTAAAAAAACTGGGTAGGAGGTGATGCTCACAGAAGTCTCTTCAATCAGAATTCAAGGGTCACATCCCGGGTTTTTCAAAAAAGTTTGATTTTATCGAACTGTTACAGGCAAAAAACGGGTCGATTCAAAGTTTGTAAAGCTATAGTTTTGTAACGCTATGTTGCGCAGCTTAATGTTATTTGTGAAAGTTATGGACAATTTTATGCTCTTTTGTTGGTATTATGAGACAATTGTGCGAAGACAATTGTGTGAGACAATTCCGGTGAAAATAAGAAAAATGAGAAAAAAGCTAAAAATGCATTTTTGATCGTACATAACTTTGAAACTATTGCCCGCACAGAAAAACTAAGAAGAAAGGCAAATTAATTATCTATAATTTTGTCTTTGAAAATTTTTGTCTAAAAGCAATAGTTTCAGAGATATGGACCAATTCTCTTTTTGCAATATAGCGACCCAATGCCACAAATTGACGCAAACTGGAACTTAAGCCTTTTAGACAGTCCCCTACCACATATAAAAAATCTGGCTGGTCCATATTTCATGCATCGAAAAATTCTAACTTGACTGGACTATATAGACTAGCTGAATACTCGGCGTCGACCTGCATTGTAATATGGAGTCATATGAAAGCGTTCATGAGCAAGTGGTCATGATCAACTGGCTGCAAATCGATATTGATCTGGAACACTTTTGAAAGTCTAAGTTCATAGGTCCAGCCCATACACAAAATTTCAAGATTATTGCTTAAATAACTTCTAAACCTGTAAAATATCCTCCTCATTTTACTAATATATTTACCGATATTCAAGTTCATTGCTTAACTTACTCTGAAATAGGGCTCAAACTCACTTTTGAACCAGTTCGAACCCGGCTCTGAACCAGTAAATAATAATGTGTGTAGTGTCTGTATAGGTACATTCTAGCTTATTATTTCCCATATCTCGATTTTTAGCTAGGCTATCTGAAATTTCGTTTCTGCTTATGACCTTACGGCTCATCTCCGCTTTCGAGGATCGACATAAAAATTAGAATATACCGCGATCACTTCTCCTCTATTTACCCTTTTTAATGATAATCTTCTTAATGATAATCTAAACTCTTATCTACAATTGCCGACTATCAAAAACTATTTGGCGGGAAATCATTGCTGGGATGAAAGCGATTGGAGTGAGTGGCCTGACCGAACAACAAATGGACCGGAAGATTAGGAACATGAAAGTGACGTACGAAAACATAAATAAAAACAAGTAAGGGAGCTGTAGACGAGTGCCCCGACTCCAAAATACCCTGTTCCCTTGATTTCTGGTACCTACATAGTCTCTGAGATCGACGCGTTCATACGGACAGACGGACGGACAGACGGACTGACTGACTGACATGGCTAAATCGACTCGGCTATTGATGCTGATCAAGAATATAAAAACTTTATAGGGTCGGAAATGTTTTTTTGCACAACTTCATGATCACCTTTTCCCATTTTTAATGGGATCAGGGTATAAAGAGAACAGGAGCACAGGTGAAGGATCGACAACATAGGAGCATTTCGCCGATATGGAGGCCATCTTCAGTGGCGACTTAGCTGTCTTTGGCTGTTCCACGTTATAAACACTTGTCAGCGAAGAGGAAAATGACATGCAGATGGTCTCTTTTGAGGAATTTAAAGCGGTCAGGTTGGAGGAATCTACCGGGCTATTCCTGCAGCTCCTTGATTGCCTTTGAGTAAAGCTCTCTCCCATCCGATTAGGATGAGATGCTCAGTACGAGCATATGAAGACGCAAGCGAAGGCAGGTGCTTAGAGAGATCTGTATCACTAAAAAAATAAAAACAGGCTCCGACAGTGCCGGCACTGAAGAGTTGCGTTAGGTGCGAGCTACTTTGGAGGACGGCTAAAAGATCCACGCTCAGAGCAATCAAATTCAGCTGGCTCGTAATACAATGTTGGAAAAATTAATAGAAAAACGTAAAAGCTCTGAAAAGAAATTGTCCAAAATGTATTTAAAACACCAATCATGATTGCATTTAAGAACAAAAAATATTTTATTTAATAAATTTTCTCCTCCTCCGCAACAACTAGTGCCTTGCAAAAACACGCCCTTTGCCAATTCATTTATTAATAAAAAAAAGACGTTTCAATGCTCCGTGCTTTGCCTAGGCCGAAGTTTTGTATACCCTTCCAGATTCCACTGAATACAAAAAAGTTTCTTTAAGACTACTATTCGGAACTTACTTTTCTATGGGAGCAATACTATATAGATGTTCGATTTCGACCAAACTTTGTGGAATCAGGAAAAATCATTACAAACTGTTAATTACGAAATTTGCAGACGATTCCATTTAAAACAAAAAATTTTTTCTCACTTGAACTTCTTTTTCGACCGATTATTCGTACTGCAGCTATATGCTATAGCATATACAAAAGTATATAAAATTGTATTTGCCAATAATAAGGACGATTCCATTGAAAACAAATAAGTTTTTCTCACTAAAACTAGTTTTTCGACCGATCGTTCCTATGACAGCTAAATGCTATAGTCATCCTATTTGGATAAAACTTTGTTGAATTGTGTGAAAGCATACCAAATAAATATATGACAATTTTAAGGGCATTTCCATTGAAAACAAAAAAGTTTCTTTAACCAATTCTTAGTTTATACGACAGTTATTTGCAAATAGAAATTATTTGTTAATAACTAAGTCACTGTTGATACGCTAAATATTTTTCGTAAATATATGTATTTTTTAGTGATTTCTGATTGGTTATAACTGTGTTTCTGGTAACATTGAGCGCAGAATTCGATGATTAACTACTTCATTAGGCCAAGAAGTTCCGTCGTTACCTCTTTGGTCTAATTGCAGTGCTTGTTTTCAGTTTTTGTTTTTAACATAGCAACCCCTTAAACCTTATTTGGAAATAAGTCTACTAATCAGTTATTGTTTTCGAGACTTAGCTTCCTTCTATGCGTTACAAACATCCGGACATTTTTATAATACCCTCTGCAAGGGTATATAAATTGTTGTCAGCTGTGTGCTATCGATATCAATCACATTCAAGCTAATCTAACAAAGTATTTCTTTTATGGACTCACATCTGACCTAATAGCAATCATGATTTCTCATCACGCCCGTTCACCAGCAAAATCTAACAAAATTAGTCGATTTTTGGTCATCGATTTTTGCTGGTGAGCGCAACCAATTATCCCAAGTGTTTCCCAAGCAGCAAAATACATAGCGTCTTCAAAGTAAATGTCTTTCGTGAACTATTAAACATAATAAATTCTGTGCTCTCATTTTATTAAATTAATTAAAATTCATAATTTAAGTTAAGCTGAAAGGTGTCACTACATTCATTGACGGTTAGCCAGTACGAAGTTCGCCCGGCCATCCAGTTATTGATAAAACCCTCGATAGGCAAACAGCTGATATTTGTTTTATTGAACAGGTCCACAAGTTCCTCAGTCACTGTAAAGTTTTTCCCTCTTGTTTTTTTCGAATTTTTCGCAAACATTTTTATTAACCTTTTTTGCCAGAAATAAGACCCACCACAAGCTAAACGATAGCATAAGTCTAATAACGATATATCCTTTACTCAGGAAAAAATCGTTTAAAACGCCTGCGCTAACATTCATTAACATAGCACTTACATTATGGTTAATTTATTAACATACTTGTTTCATACTTTTGCAAGAACTTAGTATACCCTTTTCACTCTACGAGTAACGGGTATAAAAAGCTATAAAAAATGTAGGCGTGTTTAAACTTTATCATGTACACCGTTTATTACTGACGGGATAGTCCGACCTTTTTACTTGATTACCTGCTGTTTGTAAAGCAATGTGCTTTATCAGTAAACAAAATAATAACTGAAGTATTTGGCGGTTCCGGTATGGGTTCGTGATTTTAGGCGGTTTAGTTTGGTTAAGCGTTCCGGTTACCGTATTACTTCCTGATCAGAACTAAATAACGCAACTTATGGCTATTTGGTATACAGCTATCGATTGTGAAAATTTTACCAAAACTGGTGACACGCACATCCTGCATACACATGTAGTGGGGAATGCCACCTTGCTAGCATGGGTCCATTATGAGAGTTTGCCCACTTTTCTTATCTTGAAAGCGGCTTCTACTCATACATATATACTTACATAAATGTACACATATATAAGTGCGATATTGATATTATTATCGTAATTACTTTATAATTTGTGTTTCCTTAACTTCTGCTGCGGAAACTTTATTGGGCCCCCATTCTTTAAAAATAAGCAAACCCAAGACACACCTTCCTTGGCTTTGCCCTTTGTACCATTGCTCAAAAAACGAATAGCAAATAAAACGGTTGGTTGCTTATCAATTTTTGCTGGAACAAAAATCAACAAAAACAAATATTATGATTTTTCAAGACTAAAGGTCTCGTAAGTATATACTCTTTTTTGGACATATAAAATAATAAAACAGCTGTAATTAAATTTCATTAAAAATAATGTGAATGCGCGTACTGTATTTGGTCATAAGAGCTGATAATTTGAAGAGCAAACGTCGCTACGTTGTCACTAACACTCGAGAAAGAACAAATAGACGCCACAACTGTCATCTTTACGATTCCCAATTTCTTAACCAAGCGTAACTTCCAATAGCACCCACATACATACGTAGGTGTTAATGTGATCTATTACTTAAAGTGCTTTATACTTCCGGTCTAGTTTGGGCTCTAATGCAAACTAAGTATATGTTAGTCTGATTCATCGCCTTGGCTTTTTTGACAGTTGTTAGACAACTGGTCAATAAAGGGGGCTTAACTTGAAGAATTTTCCGTAGTAAGGAAACATAAATTGCTTACGGCACAATCTAACAGGCATACAGTGGGACAAATATAACGATCTATGCTCCAATTTTGTGAATCATGCATTTATTGCTACTTACTGCGCAGCTAGGACCAGTAGATTAAAAGCTTAAAGCTATTAGATGTTCCGACACCAGGATGATCCAACACGATTGCCTCTGCGCCGTAGTTAATATATCGCTTATTTACTTCAAGGTTGTCATAACTCAAAGAACAGGATTGGATTAAATCCATTGAGATGATTAACGCGATTTTCACACATTGGCCTATTTTCACTTATGACAGTCTTGAAGTAAGCAAGCGAAATGTATTGAACGTTCCTTTGTTGTCCAATGCGGTTCAGAGAAATGTAAAAGTGGCATTGTCATGTGCATGCAAATAAAACGTCAAAATACACAATGTAAGCTACAAGTAATGTTCATCTCTGTCCCCAGTGCATTGCCTTACAGCTTTCCCCAGGGTTGTTTAATGGCGTAGACTTTCAGTCGATTGTCTCCCAATCTTAAGTAGTCTGCCTTGGTCGAATAGCTTGATAACTGGCAGACATGTAGAATTAATCGATTTTGCTGCTTTAAATTTCAAAGCGACTGCATTGCTTTTTATACTCTGTACTAGAGCTGGCAAACTATCGATGGCACTATAGAATTTTTCTTTTTACACTATGGATATTTTTTTACAACCTTTTTTGAATCGTTTTTCATCAGTATCCCTCGAAAATAGTTTGCGGATTGGCAGCTCAAATTTGGGTAAGCAAAATGAACAAAATTAAAACGCAATAAAATTACTTAAAACCAGATCCTCAAATTGAAAATAGGCAACTGGTTTGTATATTTTTAATTGAAAATATTTAGATAAGACAATCAAAATTCGAGAAACGCTAGCAGTCAAAAATTGCAACATTGCTGGGTTGAGAAGCTGGGATTCTGTACACCTTCTAACTTCTAGTTTACGAAAATGAATTCATCTGCAAGTCAACCGACCTATTAACTTCAGAGCCGCCAACACCAATCTCAAGGCAAATACCGTCGAGCCAAAATTTCTTTCAATTCGTAAAGCAGAACATTGAGAGTTTGGCAAAAGAACATGATTGTTGAGTTCACCCAATTGTCTAACAATTGGATGAAATATTTACAAGTGAAGAACACTTTCAATAAAATGTCTAATTTGAAATTTGAGTCAAATAGGTTTGGTGAACGAACACTTTCTGACGATTCTATCGATAATATCGAATCTTTAGTGCGCGACCGCTGTTCAAGAGGTCGTGGGTTCGATCCTGCCACGGAACATCTAATGAAAAGTTTTTTCTTTGAATAAACTTTACACCCGGTCACCCCTTTCTGCTTTTGGCGCCAGCTTTGTAGTAATTAGCCATGCAAAAGCTTCTCAAACTGCCGTTCTGATTCGGCGTTAAGCTGTAGGTCCCTTTCTCTTGTGCGAAAATTAGAAGCGCCCAAGCCAAGAGAGTGAGAGATGCTTGGCTTTGGCCCTTTGGGGCTGGGTCAAGCGATTTTACATTTTTACAGTTTGCCAGCTCTACTCTATACCAGAGGTAAACAGAGTATATTAAGTTTGTGCAAAAGTATGTAACAGCCAGAAGGAAGCATCTCCGACCATATAAAGTATAAACATTCTTAATCAGCATTAACAGCCGAGTCCATAAAGCCATGTCCATCCGTCTGTCTGTCCGTACACCCAAAAAAAAGGAGTCATCAAAATGACACTAATTAGTCATCAATTTGAAACTATTGAGTATCAAATTCTCTTTAGTACTGCAAGTATCAAGTTGTTATTTCCGAAAGTATTAAAATGACATTTCGAAAATATCAAATTAATACTATTTAGTATCAGGCTGATAATTTTTTGAATTAATTTTTATACCCTTGTTTGTTATAAAATTGTGCGGATGTTTGTAACGCCTTGAAGGAAGCATCTCCGATCACATAAAGAATATATATTCTAGATCAGCACGACGAGCTGAGTTGATTTAGCCCTGTCCGTCCGTCCGTCTGTCCTTCAGTCAGTCTGTATGTTTCTAAGCTATCCTTCCGTCAGTTTGAAAGCTATCTTCACCAAACTTTGCACGGTCTTTTGGTACATGTACGCTGCACACTTGTCGGAACCGGCCAGATCGGATGACTATAGCATATAGCTGTCATAGGAACGATCGGTCGAAAAACTAGTTTTAGTGAGAAAATCTTTTTTGTTTTCAATTGAAACGTTTCCAAACTTCGTATTTCTCAGTTTTCTATGCTTTCCCATGATTCCATTACGTTTGCTCGAAATCGGACATCTAAATAGTAAAGTTGTCATAGAAAAGTTTAGTCCAAAAAGTAGTCTTAGTTAGAAAAACTTTTGTGTTTTGCATGGATATGACCTTAACATCTGCATTTATTTATTTGATATGCTTTTACACAACTCTACAAAATTTTGTCAAAATCGGATGACTATAGCATATAGCTGCATTAGAAATGATCGGTCGCAAAAGAAGTTCGAGAAAACTTTTTTGTTTTCAATGGGATCGCCTCCAAACTTCGTAATAAACAGTTTGTTATGCTTTTCCATGAATCTATTAAATCGGACATCTATATAGTATATCTCCCATAGAATAGTAAGGTCTGAAAAGTAGTCTTAATTAGAAAAACTTTTTTGTTTTCAATGGAAGCTGCAAGGGTATACAAAACTTCGGCCGAGCCGAAGTTAACTTTCCCCTATTTTTTCTTATAAAGTTTGAACTACCAATTCAGTTATCAGCAAATAGCCATTAAAACTAAAACAAACTATAAACACTGATTTATTTTATTCTGTATTCTTACAAAATGTATTTTATGACTATGGAAAACATTGTACTCTCACATTTCAACGCGTATGTTATTCAAATACAGAAGTTATATTTGTTATTTACAAATTGGTATTTACAAAGGAACGGTGTATATATTTTAAGCTGCTCACCTTGTATATATAGAGCATGTGTTTCATATTAAAATACATCAGTTTAAACTTCAACACGTCGGCTGGGGGACTGTTTTACTTAGCTTTTACTTTTAGCAAATTACCGATGTGCTTGCACTAAAACCCTTTGTTGTGTTGTGTGTCTCTGTTTAAAGTTATGTCAATAACATAGCAAGACCTCGAGCCAGTAAAAACTGCAAGTTAAAATCAAAACAGTTAATGTCAATCGTCCAGCTCCTACTGGTCTACCAGGCTTCGTTTTACATACTAGCATGACATTTCGAATTTTCGAACTTTCAAAATATCATTTTGATTCTCTCTTGGATTATATTGATACTAAAAAACGATGCTGCTTTTAGTTTCACTTTGAGAAAACGTGTATCAAACTGATATTGATACCAAATTTTTTGGGTGTATGAACAAACAGATCTCAGAGATGTTTAGAGATAGAGCTTATTTATCCCACAGTTTAATATATAACTAGAAGGTTCGTACCGTCTGCACATATTTAGCAATCAGGATTATTTATCGATCCGTCAAAGGAATAGTTAAGAGTTATAAGGAAAACTATCAAACATGGGCATCGGTCCCATCGGTGTTGGGTAGAACTTTACAGTTACAGAGTATATTATAGTCGGGCTTGACAGACTTTCTTTCTGGTTTTCATTGAGTCTAATATTGAGATCGTTAATAGTATTTTGATTGTAATACCAAAATTTGGAATGGGATTGTAAGTAAACACAATGTCAGTTCCTGTTACTTCAAATATCCAGTACTATTGTGATTATTAGTTTCCAATTACTGTGACTCAAACACTTTGTTTTTAATGTACAAAATTTCTGAGTCTGTACCAATGATTCCTTGTAGACCGAGTATGTCACAGTCAGAAGGAAGCATCTACGATCCTATCTAAATAGTCTGTGCAAGTCAAGTATATTTTCAGCTAGCTGAATACCCGAAGACGTTTGGGTCGTTATCGTTGTGTGATTATCGAACTCGTCCATACATGTTCGGAACCAGGTATAAATTCAGAAATGATCATCTGTATATTTCCAACCCACTTAACAAATTCCCAGTTAATAGCTAAAGTAATTTTGAGATATGTAAAATGTCAATCACTAACCTGCCGATCAATATTCCAGATCACACATTAAATAGTTTCTAAGAAGTGAACTTCAACCACTTTCGAAATAGGTTTTTGGCTGGTTCGGAGTCAGGAAAATTTCTAACTTCATACTACCAACCTACACACCAAGTGTCCAACACAAATAGTCTCTGAGGTACAGCTTCGAACCACTTTTTAACCGGTTCGAAACCAGTCCGGAACCAGGACATTATCAAGCTCCCAATTACCAACCTACAGACCAAATATCAAGTATATAATTTGAATTACTTCTGAAATATGGCTATGAACCACTTTGGAACCATCTCGAAACCGGTGCTGAACCAGGAAAATATTTTATTTCATATTACCAGCCTACAGAACAAATTTAAAGTTCGTAAAGTTCGTAACTTGACAATATTCTGATATATGGCTCTGAAAGGGTTCCACTTTTAAATGATCTTGAGCCAGTAAAATATTTTAAGCCAAATTACTCTCCTTCTGACCAAATTTCATGGACATAGCTCTATTCATTTTTGAGATATGGCTCTGAATCAGCTTTAAAATGGCTCGAAACCGGTCCAAACCCTGTAAAACATCTAACTATATCGCCAACCTGCAGAACAAATTTATTGTAAATAGCTTATATAATTTCTGAGAAGTGGCTCTGAACTACGGTTTACAAACACTCAGCCTTTGATTCTTTCCCGATCAACATGAACATACTGTGAAAATAGACGGCTATAAGGAACACAACATACGTGCAAACATACTTTCAAACATATACCATTTCAATGTTCTTCTCCTATCCTATTATTATGGTATGACATTTGGGTGAACGTCTCCGCCGCCGCGCATCAAGAATGATTAGGGACTAATTCGACTAGCTCACGACTAACTTAATCACCAAGATTAAGCATTGAGAGACAGGCGTGCGGAGGAACAGACGGACGGATAGACGAACGGATAGAAGAGCATGACTAAATCAACTCAGCTCGTCATTCTGATCAATAATAATTATACTCTATGTGGTCGGATATGCTTCCTATAACTTTTTTTTAAGAGAGTTCTTTATAATCCGCGGTCCTTCGAAGGACATTTTTTTTTAAATTTTAAGCAAAGGATCCTTATCTAGACAATAAAGAACTAAAAAAAAATTGTCGTCGTGGAACACCAGGTACGAGCAAAGCTCTTAACGAGGGAATCTCTGATTTGAAATTTCATTTAAAATGTAATTTACAATTTGAACTGCAAAAGTAAAAGTATAAAAAAGCAACTTCACTTTATTTATCCATCGATTTAAACGCAGTAAGTGTTAGTATGTATCAGTATAAAAACTGATATTTGTCAACATCGAAAGTGATATATTTTTTTCATATTTTCCATTTTAACCAAAGAAATTGTTGCTAAAATTCCCATTTTGACCCATTTTGAACTATTACTATGTTTATACACACCAAATTTATCATGAGTAACGCCCTTCGAAGTATGCAAACTTTACTTGTTTTTATAAATATAATTTTCTATTTGATCGGAAAAATTTATAGTCAGTTATGGCACCGTCATTTTCCATTTTGTATGTTCACTTACATTGTGGGACCAGTTATAGGTAATCGACATCATTTTGAGTTAAGCCAATTATAAGATAAATAGTTTTCTCAATAGTATCTTTTCAAAAGCAAAGCATACTTTAAATGGCATTATGCACAATAAATGGTGTGCGTATAAACGTAGTATATAATAATATTTGGCTTAACACTACCCAAAGGGCGAAAGCCGAGCTCCTCTCAATATCTTGGCTAGTGTGCTTCTAATTTTCGCACAAGAGAAAGAGACCTACAGTTTAACGCCGTATCCGAACGGCAGTTAGAAAAGATTTTTCATAACTAGTAACTAAAGCACATTTTCAAAAAAGTTATCGCCATCACTGAAAAAACAGCTAGCAGTCCTCATATTGCATTTGCATTTTGAGAACATATGTTCGTTGCTTAAAATTACCTAAGAGTCTAGCCCGAAGCATTCAAATTAAACATAAATGATAAAAAAAGGGGAAAGTTATCTTCCGCTCTGCCAAAGTTTTGTATACCCTTGCAGTTTGTTTTTCTAACTAAGACTACTTTTCGGACCTTACTTTTCTATGGGAGCTTTACCATATAGATGTCCGATTTCGACCAAACTTAATGCAATCAAGGAAACGCATAACAAACTGCTAATTACGAAATTTGGAAGCGATGCCAATATAAACAAAAAAAATGTTCTCACTAGAGCTTCCTTTTCGACCGATCATTCATACTGGAGCTATATGCTATAGTCATTCGATTTTGACAAAACTTTGTAGAAATGTGAAAAAATATTTTAAATTAATATTTGCCGAAGTAAGGACGTTTCTATTAAAAACAAAAAAGTTTTTCTCACAAGAACTAGTTTTTCGACCGATCGTTCCTATGGTAGCTATATGCTAGTTATCTGATTTTGACAAAACTTTGTAGAATCGTGTGGGAGCATATATAACAAATACATGCCAATTTTGAAGACATTTCCATGGAAAACAAAAAATGTTTTTCTAACTAAGACCGATTTCGACCAAATTTGGTGGAATCATGGAAAAGCATAGTAAACTAAGAAATACAAAGTTTAGAGGCGTTTCAATTGAAAACTAAAAAGTTTTTCTGACTAAAACTAGTTTTTCGACCGATCGTTCCTATGACAGCTATATGCTATAGTCATCCGATCTGGCCGGTTCCGACAAGTGTGCAGCGTACATGTACCAAAAGACTTCGTGCAAAGTTTGGTGAGAATAGCTTTAAAACTGACGGAGGATTAACTCAGCTCATCGTCTTGATCAAGAATATATCTACTTTATGTGATCGGAGATGCTTCCTTCTATGCGTTACAAACATCCGGACAATTTTATAATACCCTCTGCAAGGGTATAAAAAGGTATTACTTAGCTGCTAGAAATATAACTTTTGATATTGGCAAGGTCTTAAAGCTCATCCATATCAATTTCTTCTCTGTTAATGCTAGAACTATTGCAGGGGCAGAGCCATTAGTGTGCTCTGGCCAGAGGTCCAACAGATGGCTTGTGGCCTTGGCCAGAGGTCAAACAGAAGGATCGCGACCTCTTCAGACCAATTGCAATTATATTGGAAGTCTTAACTTTATGCAATTCACTGTGTAATTGTTGTTATTTGTAAGAATTTTATGAAATATAAAAAAAAGCAAAGTGTTCGAAAGTTCGCCAAAACTTGAAAAAATAGTCGAATATCGAATAGAAACTATCGAAAAATCGAATGGCTAACGAGTAATGCGACTACACTTTTGCAAAATGCATTTTTCTGTCACCTCAAGTTTTCATATGAATTTGTTTGGGAGAAAATGTAAATTTTAACCAAATTGCAAAATGCAGTTGTAGTGAGGACAGGGCATGAGTTTCTCAAAGAACAACCTTTTAATAAGATGTCCCAAGGCGTATGGGTTCGACCCACGACGTCTTGCACAGCAAAAGCACACACTAGCCGCCGAGCTACACCCGGCTACGACATTTAAGCTAAGTACTATGTACTAAGTACTCTATCTGCCAATATGATGGACCTCTCAACATGCAATTAGCATATCATTAGGAAAGACAAAAATTCGCAATGGAATGAAAAATTATTTGCGTTATTGACTTTCTTGAAGCGGTTACTCGTATCTAAAGAACAACCACATCCCACATTGATTCCACATTTATCTGCTGCCAAAAAAGTTCTAGGCAAAAAAGAATTAAATGTCAAGAGATCGTGTTGCTATTTCTGTCCAATCTTATGTAACAGCACTCAATGCATTGAGCATTGCAATGTTTAAAATTAATAAATTTTTGTACATTCTTTTACTGAAATATATTGCTTTCACTGCAAAAACTCAAATCTACTTAAAGTTATATATTGGATAAAATTTGCCCAAAATACAGAATTCCAAACCATTTTTATTTTACAGAATGAGGGCTAAACAACTGATCTAAGCGAATTCTTTCTGCCAATTTACGTGTTGTCTCTCTACTTCCTCCTTTTAACTTGCCTCAGTGTGACCAGGTTTCAAAGGGTGACCGCTTCTAGTTCTGTTATCGATTGGCTCCTCACAACTGGTTGCCACATAAATCGAACCAAGCAGGCCCTGGAAATTTGGAATAAAGTCAAGCAGGTCGAGCAAGAATATTGTTATTCATTCGGCTTTTGGAAGTCATCGAATGAGGACGTATTAAGTTCTCTCTTTTTTTTTATTTATTTTCTTTTTTTATTTGCACTTGTCATCTTCTGGTCATCCAGCAGTGAATTCTTAAATATATTCTTTTCTAATTTATTTTATTTCTTTATTATGCCTGTTGCTTTTACGCCAGCTCCAGCTTGCGGCGTTTCCATGTTTGGAATATTTTGAAAGCAATGAAGTAGCAAAAAATGGCGAAGGACAACCAAGCACCAAAACGACGACGAACATTGCACAAGGTCAGAAACTGAAGGACATCGTTTTACTGTGCAAAGCCAATTAAAAAGTTCTGGTTTTGATTCGAAAAGATACTTAAACGTTTTTCGTACACGTAACCGGACTTAAGAACGTCTTAAAAATAAATTAAAAATATTTTTTGATCTATTTGAGATTATTATTATTCTTCGGATGCATACGTACTTAATGCTCGACCATTATTGAGTAAGGCCAGAAGCCGAAGGACTTAACTTTTTACTGGGCAAAGCTCATTAAAAATTTATAATTTTGTTTGAAAAAAGCCAAACATTTTTCGTATACATAACCGTCGTATACGTAGCCGGTAGAAACGTCGTTAAAATATATCTAAAATATTTATTGAACTTTCGGACTCAGAAGGGAGTTCCCTTTTTCACTTGAATTCGTATTGCGGGAAACGGTGTGGACATGTATTGAATGCAATACTGGCTAAATTCTTATTCTGCATTCATGCAAACAATTATATTGATCTATGCAAAAACTCCCGCTCTTATCAGCACCAAATTTAAATTTGTGATTATTATCAATGAGAAACTCACCCCAAAAATTTTTAGTCTGATGGCCGCTATTGGAATGAAGTTATGAAGGTGGAAAGTTAAATCAAAATATTATTTTTTCTAAACAATAAAAAATACATGATTCAGAAAAATGTATAAAATCTCTATTTGAGTCGATAGAACGATTTATATAATTAATGCTTAAAGACGATGTTGGGTAATCTCATAAGGGTTAATGGTTCATATAATATCATTTCGATAGTTACATATCTAACGAACTGCTCCTCACTAAGCGCACCGCTAAGACAAAGCTCCCTTGCGCTTGGAAATATCCCGTTTGAAAGCTCGCCTTTGATATTTGTTTTCGCTGCGCATGTTCTGCTTAGCAACCACGATGTTCTTTTCTTTTTGCCTTTGAAAGTGACTGACGTGCATTGCACCGTCACATAAATTTTGTTATAAAGTAAAAGAAAAGTCATAGAAATTCATACAATCTAAGTGCGATAAACTGCCCTGAGGCAAACACGGATGAACATAGCATCCCAGCGGATTTTCTTCATTTTATCTGTTTGTACAGGCGTACATAAGTTATACAGTTAAATCTTCGCAAAGGTGATATTTCGGGTCTAGAAAAGTAAAGTGTTTGTTATTTTCTTTTCTTGTGAAATCGTTTATTCTTGGACAAGTCGTCAGCGACCACCCCCGCCTACCACCCGCACATCTACTGACTATTCCTTTGTTTACGCCCACACCTTCGGCTTCCTCCACGTAGTTCTCGAAAATCGAGCTATTCGTAACCTCGTTGCTCTGGCTTACCCCGATATTTCTCAGATATTTGGCAAATTTAAGACATCGTTAACCAGAACTGGGTAGTTATGTTGGTGAATCTACCGAAACGTGCCTTCGGCCGCTTCCAACTACATACTACTCTCTGTGACACACACACCTATTCGCTAAGTACTTTACAACAAAGCAGAATTGAATTTCCTAACTCCGTGTTGAGATGGCGTGAATCTCTTTCGGTTACCCAAAAGTTCGTTTCTTTGGTTCACCTTTTCTATTTCAATAATAATTTCCTTTGTGAATATTTCTGTTCAACCTAAACGATTAAAATGAATTCTTTGGGCTGTTAAATTACCTTTTTGCTTTTGTTCAAACAATAAATTTCATCGTTTGTAATTTTTCCGTAATGTCTTTTTGACTATACAGCTACTCCACTTTCGTTTGGTTTTTTGTGTTATTTTTGTCTACACAGCTCTCGGCCCTACGATCGTGAGCTGATTGTGAGTTTTTGTGAACGAATAGAACAAATTGATAAAGTGAAGTACTCTAAAACTCAAGCGAAAAGCTGCTCATATCTCAAACATTAGATTAAGTAAAAATTCTTGCTATAACAAGTTCTTGCTCTTACCCTTTTTTCTTTTTTGATGTCCTTGAAATTGAATACATAATGTTTGTTAATAAATTTATATCTGTATAACCAACATGCCACAACCTTTTGTTCTCTTTTGTCCTTTGCTGCTCTGACAATACTAATCGTCACGCGAATACTCAATACTGTGTCGGGTCTAGGTGACAATTACTTTTGTGTTCTCTTTATTATTTTGATATTTGACCTTTTTTTTTGTAGTTTCTGTTATGTGCACTTTATTTTATTATGTTAATGTGCTATGGGTATGAAGGAAAGAAGAACCCCGACCTACGACGAGCAAGCATAGAGCGATGCATAGTGCACAAACCCCTTCTTCCTCTACCCACTCGATGTTTTTGCCTTAGGTTACTGGGAGACATTGCAACGATTTCAAGTAAATGTTTATCGCGGCTGCGCCTCAAACGGTTCTTAAGCTGGGTCCGATTTCGGCATACTGTCTCCAACATAGCGGACGTTATGTTACAAATTAATTTCTTCAATATTGGCTTGTTGCCAGCTTTTCCATTTTGGGCAAAAAAAAGTTTGTAATCATCGCATGGTAGCGCTCTCCATTCACAGTAAACAGTTTCTGTCTTCATCTCTTAACAATTACGGTCCAATGTTGCCACCGGCCCATAACCCACACCAAACAGTGCATTTTTCTGGATGCATAGACAGTTATTGCAATGCCCCATCCACCAAAAGTTAGCCGATGTGGTAGGTCCTTTGGCTTCAATTCTTGCACCAGCTGTATTTTAAAAGGTTTTATACCCAAATCCTTCCGCGACATTTTCCACGTAGTGGAGTAACAAAGGCCCAATTGCTGCCACGGCGCCGAATAGATAATTCACGGTCATTAACAACGCTGGCAGATACTGCTGCGATATTTTCCTCTGTCCGCACTCTACGTATGCGTGTTGGTGGTTTAACGCTCAATAAAATAAATTTGGTGCGAAATTTAGTCACAAGATTCCGAAAAGCTGCCTCAGAAGGTCTTCTTAACTGACCATAAAATGGTAGAAGTGCACGATGCACTTTCTTAACCGAGCCTGAATTTTAATAATAAAATTCAATAAATTGCTGTTGTTCGATTTTAAGTCGATTCATGGTTAAGTAATAGACCTAACTGAACATGTTTGACAGATTTTTTTTTATGCCCTTGCAGAGGTTATTATAAAATTGTCCGGATATTTGTAACGCACAAAAGAAAGCATCTCCGACCACAGGATGTATATATATTCTTGATCAGCACGAGTTCTTCTTCTTCTTTGGCCATCACAACCGTTTTACGGTCTCGGCCGCTGCCACTAATGCCCGCCACTCGCCTCTGTCCCGAGCGATATTCCACCAGAAGGACACTCCCAGTTTCGCAATGTCTCCATGCACCTGGTCACGCCATCTCCGCTTTGGTCGACCAGGCGGGGGAGTGCCTCCCAACTCTATCGCATGCCGATTGTACACACGCTTTGCTGAAGCGTCATCATCCATACGGGTAACATGTCCTATCCAGCGCAAACACTGTTGTTTTATGCGCTTGACTAGGTCAGTGTCCCCATAGAGCTCATACAGTTCGCGATTCATTCGGATGCGAAATTCGCCGCCAACGCTTACAGGTCCATAAATCCTCCGAAGAACTTTTCTCTCGAACACGCCAATTGCCGCCTCATCCTCTTTTGTCATTGTCCATGCTTCTGCGCCGTTTAGCAGGACTGGGATGATAAGCGACTTGTATAGCGCAATTTTCGTTTTCCGAGAGAGGTCTCTGCTCTTGAACTCCTTATTGAGCCCGTAATAACATCGGTTTGCAAGAGTAATTCTTCTTCGGATTTCCAGACTGGTGTTGTTGTCGCTGGTTATCGTCGTTCCAAGGTAGACAAATTCCTTAACAACCTGGAAGTTGTAGTCTCCCATTGCAACAGATTGTCCAAGCGTAGACTCACTGCGCGTTGATTGTAGGTACTTCGTCTTATCCTCATTTACCGCTAAGCCCATAAGTTTTGACTGCTTCTCTATCTCTGAGAACGCCTTTTTTACCACAGATTCGCTTTTGCCGATTATGCCAAACGGCTCCTCTCAATCTCTTGGCTTGTGCGCATCTAATTTTACCGTTAACAGACTACAGTTTAACGCCGAATCCGAACGGCAGTTTGAGAAGCTTTTGCATGGCTAATTACGACACAGCTGCACAGTGGGCGATTGGGCTTCACTAGTGGCATTTAATTAAAATTTTCAATATTGAAAAAGCGTTGATTTTTTTTCCACAAATCGATAACAGATACTTTGATTAGATTTTTGGAGGTTTTTAATAAGCTCTCCGATGAGCTGATCAACAGCTGTGAGCTGTCAAATACTACATATGTTTCATCAAGCGCATTTCTAAATTGTTTCTTTGTTGTGCGCCTTGATTTCGAGTACCTGGGAAATGTACAATCTTTACGTATTTTATTAAAAGTTTGGTTTTTTTATTAACTCCAAGGTAAGTTTAACATAGAAAATCAGCGTTTGTGACCAGTCTATAAATGTGTTGATTATAAAACGTAGTGGTAACTAAGTGTATTAACCGGACACTTTTTTTAATATGTCACGAAAAAGCGATCCCAACCAAGAAGTTTCTGACCATGAAAAACTGGGTATTTTTTACTGGTCTCAAAAACCTTATAATTAGGAGGAGCAGTGAGAGATTGGCAAAAAGCTGCGAAATTTTACTAGTAGGCTTAAGGCCAAAACGCCGATATATATCCATGCCACATTGTGGCATAACGGTCACTGATCATTTCGCTGAAGTACCACTACAGAGCTTAGTGGACCATACTTTTGCTAGGATTACTGAAGCACACCCAGAAAAAGTTTAAAACCAAATTGAAAATAATAGTAAGCCCTACAAAAGCCTACAAAACGGTTGTGATACATATTGGCGGCTGTGATACATATTACCTACAAAAGCGGTTGTGAGACATATTGGCAAAAATTTGATGACTTTGATGGAGACATGATAGACCAATATTTATTTTCAATTTGTATGGTACTATTGATAGTGCAGAAAGGACCGACAGTTTAATGAAAAAATAATAGACTTTCTTCTACTCGATATGGTCGACGAATCAAGATACTTTGCGAAAAAGAAAGAGCACAACTTGTCTTGAAGGGAAATTGAAAACATTAAGAGCTAAATATTTAATATTGTACCAACATTAGTGAGTACCTTTAGATTTGATCACCAATTTCATATGACCATGCTTGATGGCAAAACGTTCAGTGTCATATCGGAATCCTCTTCGCAAACATGCGGAATCTGTAGCGCAACTCCTAAAAATATGATCGATCTGAATTTGGTGAAGAGCTTTTCTATTAATGAAAACCTATTTGAATATGGCTTATCAAGTCTCCACGCCTGGATTAGGTTTTTCGAGTGTGTTTTGTACATTGCATATAGGATTCCAATACAAAAGTGGCAAGCTCGTGGTGCTGACAAGGATGTCGTTGAACAAAATAAAAGAACTATTCAGCAGAAGCTAAGAGAAGAAATACATTTGTTGGTGGATATACCAATTGCTAGTACTGGCAGTACGAACAACGGAAACACTGCAAGGAGGTTTTTTCAACATCCAAATTTGGCTGCTCGTATAATAAGAGTAAGCTATGATTTAATACATCGATTCAGTGTAGTCCTACGAGCACTGGCTTGTTGCCACGAAATAAACTCGGAGGCATTCGGATCTTACGCATTGGAAACTGCCGAATTGTTAGTGAAAGCCTACCGACCTCCAGCAAAACGGTCGCACATTTTCTATTTAAAATTTTATTAAGTTAAAAAAATAAATTAAATCTAGCCGCTGAGCCACTCCCCTTAGGGTTTGACAGTAACATGTGACACGAAAACAGCTGAGCTCCAAAAAAACAGCGTTGCCAAAAAAAAGTTGCTTAAAAACCACCCTTAATGTGGTAACCCACACAACAATCGTTATTGAGAACGGATCCGTTTTCGACATTTCCTAGAAGTTTTCTCTAACGAGGAGAACCAGGCAAATAGCCCTGAAGCCAGTTGTGCCTTACAGACTCAGGAAAAGTTTCAAGGAAATGCTCCAAATATGTGTTCCTAACGCGCTACATGAGCATCAGCTGAATTTGGTACAAAAACAGTCAGACGTCCACAACCAACAGAAACGAACAGACGGCTTAACCAATCACCAAGGCTCCAGACAACAAGGTCTCATACGGCAACAGCAGGTCCATCAATAATTAGCGACCAAGTTAATGTCCAGCAGCGGCAAATTTAATATTAGCCGATATATTGATTGAATAAATTTGTAGGCTTTGTCTTAGCAAATGTAGAACTTTCCCATTTTTGTCAAGCAACCTACCAAAATGTGTTTGGTCCCAGTATCCAACAGAACACTAATAGCGTGTGTTCCGTTTTCGGTCTTAAAAAGTATTACCTAGAGCAAGTGCAAATAAAACTAGAAAGAAAGTCGGTCAAGCCCGACTATAACATATTTTGTACCTGTAAAGTGCTCCCATCACCGTTGCGACCAGTGCTGCCCATAATTGTTTGTTTTCCTTATAACTCGACCATAGTTCATCCGATCTTTACCATTCATTGGCGGATCGATAAATAATCCTGATTACGAAATATGTCTAGGAGGAACAAACCTCCAATCTATTAAACAGTGGGAGATATGATTTTTTTTTCAATTTGCGTAGGCGAGAGGGGACAGGAGAAGGCGTGGCAAAAATGGAAAATAAACTTGATCAGCCTGCTAGTATAAGAAGTTTTTGTCCCATACATGTCAAAACTTTATCTCTTTCCATCTCTGAGATCTGAAAATATGGAGTTAGATATTTTACTGGTTTGTAACCGGTTTCGAACTGGTTCAAAACTGGTTCAGGGACGTTTTTCAGAAGCTTGTCATGATACGAACTTGAAATTTGGTATATAGGTTGTTATTAAACAGTTGAATATTTTAACGGTGCAGAACCGGTTTCGAATCGGTTCAAGGTGGCTCAGGGCCATATCTTAGAGGAATTATGCTACGAACTTGAAATTTAAACTGTAGTTTGGTATTGTGATGTTGGATATTTTAATGGTTCAGAGCTGGTTTCGAACCGGTTCAAAAGTGGTTTCGAGCCTTATCACCATAGTCAGTTAAGCTACTAACATTAAAATTTGTCTGTAGGCTGGAAATGTGGAGTTGAATATTTTACTGGTTCAAAACCGGTTCAACAATGGTTCAGAACCATATCTTCAGAGCTATTTAAGCTAGGAACTTGATATTTGGTCTGTAGGTTGAAAATGTAAAGTTGGATATTTTGCTGGCTTAGAACCGGTTTCAAAGCTGTAAAAAATGTGGGTTTGAGCCATATCTAAGAAGTTTGTTTAGATAAGAATTTAAAATTTGGTGTGTAGCCTGGTACTATGAAGTTGGACATTCTCGCAGCTCCGAACCAGTGTGTTAGACGTTTACTAAATTTGAAAATTAAGTTAAGCTTTAGAGTGGAAATTTTTAGTGTGGGTCGAAATATGAAGTTGGACTTTTTCCCTATTTAAAACTTGGTTCGAGCAAGGTTGGACGAGTTCAAAAATAAATTATTTGTTCTTATTATTATGCCTAACTAAGATAACTACCCAGTCACGGTAATGACAATTCTGAACCGCGATTAAAAAAACCATGGATGACCAATGGTAAGGATCGTAGCCAGAATCAAAAGGAATGAATTAAGCCGTTTTCCGTGACTGACTAATCAGAATATCCCGAAAACGTATCAAATGAGTACCAAACCCAGTAAAACTGCAAAGAAACAATTGCAACTCATAAATTAATTACGTCTTAGCAACTATTATTGAACAACCCTAATGGATTTCGATTTACAAGCAAAAATGAGAGAATTGTTGTCAGTTGCTTTTCAGTTTTTCTGAGTTTGGAACTCATTTACTGATTACTGGTTTCGAGATAAACGCGATTTTTTCATTAAAAGGGCTATATCTTTTAAAGTATTTCGAATTAAAATAAAATCCATTTAGCACAATAGTCTCAAATATCCAAGTTAAAAAAATATGAAAAAAATAGGGGAAAGTTAACTTCGGCTCGGCCGAAGTTTTGTATACCCTTGCAGCTTCCATTGAGAACAAAAAAGTTTTTCTAACTAAGACTACTTTTTGGACCTTACTTTTCTATCGGATCTATACTATATAGATGTCTGATTTCGAGCAAACTTGGTGAAATCTTGGAAAAGCATAAAACACTGTTAATTACGAGGCGTTAATTTGGAGGCGATCCCATTTAAAACTAAAAAGTTTTTCACACTTGAACTTCTTTTTCGACCGATCATTCATACTGCAGCTATATGCTATAGTTATCCGATTTTGATAAAACCTCGTAGAAATATGTTAAAGAATATGAAATAAGAATATGCCAATAAAAAAGAAAAAACAAAAAGTTTTTCCACTAGAACTAGTTTTTACATCGTTCTATGTAATTATAGTCACGATTTCGACCAACTTTTTAGTTGTTAAAATATATAAATAGTGTATGATAATGATAAGGACGTTTTCATTAAAAACAAAAAAGTTTTTCTCACTAGAACTAGTTTTTCGACCGATCGTTCCTATGGGAGCTATATGTTATAGTCATCCGATTTCGACCCAACTTTGTAGAGTTGTGTAAAAGTATATAAAATAAGTGTATGCCAATGATAAGGACGTTTTCATTAAAAACAAACAAGTTTTTCCCACTAGAACTAGTTTTTCGACCGATCGTTCATATGGCAGCTATATGCTATAGTCATCCGATTTCGACCCAACTTTGTAGAATTGTGTAAAAGTATATAAAATAAGTGTATGCCAATGATAAGGACGTTTCCACTAAAAACAAAAAAGTTTTTCTCACTAGAACTAGTTTTTCGACCGATCGTTCCTATGGCAGCTATATGCTATAGTCATCCGATTTCGACCAAACTTAGTGAAAGAATGGGAAGGGATAGTATACTAAGAAATACGTACTTTGGAGGCGTTTCCATTAAAAACAAAAAAGTTTTTCTCTTTAAGACTAGTTTTTCAACCGATCGTTCCTATGGCAGCTATATGCTATAGTCATCCGATCCGGCCGGTTCCGACAAATGTGCAGCGTATTTGTACCAAAAGACTTTGTGCAAAGTTTGGTGAGGATAGCTTTAAAACTGACGGAGGAGATAGCATAGAAACAGACGGACAAACGGACAGACGGACAGACGGACAAGGCTAAATCAACTCAGCTCGTTGTGCTGATCAAGAATATATATACTTTATGTGGTCGGAGATGCTTCCTTCTATGCGTTACAAACATCCGGACAATTTTATAATACCCTCTGCAAGGGTATAAAAAATCGAAAAAAATTTTGCCAAGCAGCAATACCCCCTTCAGAATTGTCATTACCGTGGCTGGGTAGTTATCTTATTTAGTTATGGCCCAGAAAATCAGTTTCTTAAGTATTTAGCGGTTTTAGCACCATGGAGAACTACTAACTGTGAACTCCGCTTATGGCTTGAACCAGGCATGATTTTTTTTTTTTTTTTAAATTTATGTTTTTATATTTTTTTTCTTTTTTGATATTTTTCCGCGATTTAATATGTCGTCAGTCATGGTAAGTATGTTTGGAACACCTACCACAAAGTCCGTAAATAAGTCCGTTTTCCATATGGCGTACATAACTAAAAGTACAAAATAGTTCAAAACAAAAATAGTTTTGTACGCACAAGTGCTGAACAAAAATAGTTCGGTACTTGCTTTCTTACGGTCTGTACGTTACGAAAAATTAACCGTACATGATTTTTTTGAACAGTACGTTACAAAAAAGTACCGCACTTGTCTGAATATGGTACTTGGCTCAGTACTTTTTGTGTGCCGAACACAAGTACGGTAGTTTGTACGGTACTTTGAGAACCCTGATTTTAATTTGTAGCGGCATTTCTTACAGCTTTTGGGAAGTTTTTCACTGATCCACAACCAGGCCGTGCTGCGTTGGAATCGGATTGTTTTTGTATCCGCCGAGTCCCACACCTCGCTCTTCACTGTTACCGCCTTAAATTAAAGCTAAATTTACTTTATTTTCTTAAGTCCACTTAAGAATATTTCATTAGTCGTCGTATAAATCAGGGTTGCAGACCGGTCTTGAACCGAGCCGGTTCGAACCCGGAATTCCGATTTTTATTTTGCTGTGAGTCGAACCTTGTACCGAACCTCTTTAGCAAAAACAGCAGAGCCTGAACCTGTTCCGAACTTAAAATTTCGTTTCGGTTCTACAAAAAGCAGATACAAGAAAAAAGTCACAGTTTTTAAACGATTTAAGTCGTTCTGTGTCCGATTTGAAGAACACGTGGGATTAAATAAGTTACTAAATAAATTTATTGTTTTTGCCTCTTATTAATATTGTGAAAAGCATGTGCTTTTCGAGCCCGCGAAAGGGAGCTCCGAGAAAAATTTTGTCTGGCAGCCCTGGTATAAATATGAACAAAGATTCAGTTTCTTGAAGATCAGCAACAAACATTTTTTACCTATATTCCGAAGCGTAGTTTACTGGATGGCAAAATATTTTGTACTTGAATTAAGAACGCGTTTTCTGGAATTTATTGTCCCTCTTAAGTATATACAATTCTGAATTCAACAACGTGATTTTATTTCACAATAGTAAGGGTAGTGCTTTAACTAAAGAATGGTTCATCCATTATTTAGACACAAACCAGAACGAATCTTACTTGAAGTTTAGAAGTACAAAGCTTAAGTTTCGACAGGCTCTTTTTCTCCGTTAAGTTATTTCTAATGCCAGGCAAATCACCTTCATCCCACTGTGCCTCGATGTCCAAATCAAATTCTAATCACCATCGTATCATAATCTATTTATGAGTATGTATTTTAGCCATGCACATATGCGTATGTAATTTGTGTGTATATATGTACAAACACAAGTGCTCCTGATAATCGAGTGTACGACGACACTGCCTACATATAACAACAACTACAGCCACGCAAATACAACCGCAAAAAAGTCTTATCAAAAATTGGTTCGGACAACAACAACCCCATGCCAAAAAGCCCAATAACCACAACACTGAAGCAAAAGACCAAAATAATACTAATACAATGAACGAAATGGAACAACAAAAACAACACTCGCTTACGTATGGAACATTCATAAATACGTAGCTGTTTGTATGTCAAATAAATATCACACAGGCATAAAGAGCGCCGCATTTGCGAGTGTATGCGTGTTTGGTGTTTAATACTATAGTTCACAAAATTGTTCAGTTCAGTTCGCGCCAGTGAACGTAACGGAAAAGTCGTCGTATTTTTTTTTTTACACCAGGCCCTGCGATGCCGTCGTTCTGACAACAAACAAATTTTAAAAAATATATGTGTAACCTACGCGCATCTATATATGTTTATTTTTATGTGAGTGTGTGTCTCCAAATTTGTATTTTAGTTTGGCTTCAATTAACACCAGACTGATGTTTTTTTTTCGAGAAACCTCAACAAAACACGTGCGTAGACTATGTACTGGCAGCAACAAATCATGTGAACACGTCAATTTCGGGATATATCGGTGCATACCGCATGTCTTTAGTCATCAATCAAAAGTCCATTCGCAGAGGCTCGCACTGAAGCACGCGCTTTCGCACCGTGTCTTAGTCTTTTGCTCTCTCACCAAACTGATTCCCGACTGCTAATGCCGCTGCATCTTGCTGTTCATTTTCTGGTTCTAAAGTGTTGTTGATGTGTTTGTAGTGCAAATATATAAAGTTTACCATCATTAAGCGCGAGTGGGCAAACCAGGTGCTGTGTAAAATATACGAGAAGCTCAAATTATACAAATGTTGGTTTTTAGCTTAGTTAAATTATGCAAAGATTAGATCATGTAATTAAAGCTTTATGGTATGTGACGCGAATGCGCAAATAAAGTATATGTTTATATTCTTGATCAGCACGACAAGCTTATTTATTTGATTTAGTTCCGTCAGTCAGTCTGTGTTTCCATGCGAATTAGTCTCTCGGTTTTTAAACAATCTAAACGAAACTTGGCATATGTAAATAAGTGCATATGTCGACAACAGCCGGAACCGTTCATTATTTTAGATTACTACTATAGAAACAATCGGTATTAGAAGAATAACTTCCGCAGGCGGCACCTTTCGTATAATAGAATTTCTGGTGTGGACTGTTATCAGTACTGGATAGTGAAATTGCTCACTGGTGGGAGGCATTTTTTCATTTTGGGTCTGCAACTGGTCCAGAACTGAAGCCCTCAGAGCCGGTGGTTCAAAATGTCTGGCTATCTTCAACTAGACCAAGAACCGAATCTTCGAAATTAATGACCTCCCGAATTTAAATCAGAACCGCGAAGTAACGAGGAGTTTCAACTAAACACGAGCAGAAGTAATGATTTCTCCATCCTTTACACTTTGCATTTACTCTGTTGCAAAATGAGGCAACGCATAACAGCGCATGTGTGGAATCTATGTAATTGGCTCTGAGCCTCATTTTACTTCGTAAAAGTGGAGAAACATTAGGCAAAACCAACTTCATTTGTGCCGAAGATTTAATACAGACACTTGACAAAAAGATAACGTTTTGGCCACTTTTAAGTTCTTTCACAAATTTAAATAAGTAATAAAGTGCAAAGTTGAAGCTTCGACTAAAAAAAAAACCGAACCGTTAGAACAAACCAACTTCATTTAGTTACTACTTCTTAGGACATGAGAATCTTGAAGGCCTTCATTTCGTCATCTTTCGTTTATGAATTTGAAGAGCAGTTTACATTGAAAACAACCAACATGTAGGCTTGCTAGACTATCATGTCTCATATGTCGAACAGTGTGAAGGCAGTCTAAAGCAAGGTATACTTAACAAGGTAGGCTCACTCGCTCTCTTAAAACCTCTTATATTTAAGAGAGCGAGAGAGTAATGAATTTTTGTAGCGCCTATATAATAATGATAAGTATAACTTGCTCGCTTGCGTCAAATCAAAAAAAATTTGTACGCTTATGCAAGATATATGTACATATGCGAGTTGTTTGCTGCAACTAAGACCGGCATAATTAAAAAAAAACATAAATAAAATTATAATTGTTCAATTTTTTAACAATTTCTTGTTTCCTGCAATTTTTGGCTTTTGCTTTTGAAGCTTCTAAAGAAATTTCTTGTTCTAAAAAAAATTATTTGGTTTTGTTTTCCAAAGAAATATTATTAAAAACTAGCTAAATACCCGGCGTCGCCCGGGTTCTTATGATTCTTAAAAGAGCGATTATATTTAATCTAGTGCAAGCTGCAAGTCGGTATAAACATTTTGGACCGTTCGATCTTTTTCTCTATATACGAGGTGTGTTCAAAAAGTATCGCGAATTTTGAATTTTCGCGGGTTACGTATATTCGAATTTCGATTTTTTTGTGGCGTTATGTTGGTACTCATGTCTCACACTTATGCCGACAAGCTCGGCTATTTTGAATGTTCACTTAATTGTTGACAGCTGCTTTGCTTGCACGTGTTTTGGATCGTCTTCGATGTATCAAATTTTGTGTGAAAAACGAAATTAAGTGCGCGGATGCATTCCGAATGTTGACTGTGGCATACGGAGAAGCTACCTTGGACCGAAGCAACGTTTATCGGTGGTACAAAATGTTCTCAGAAGGCCGAGAAGATGTGAACGACGAAGAGCGTGCCGGACGCCCGAGCACTTCAACAACAGACGAAAAAATTAATGATGTGGAGAAAATGGTATTGGCCAATCGTCGAATCACCGTTAGAGAAGTTGCTGAGGACCTAAACATATCGATTGACTCGTGCCATTCGATTTTTATCAATGATTTGGGCATGAGACGGGTCGCCGCGAAATTCGTACCAAAATTGCTCAATTGCGACCAAAAACAGCATCGCATGAACATTGCTAGTGAGATGTTAAACTCTGTCCACGACGACCCAAATTTGCTCCAGAGGGTCATAACTGGTGACGAATCGAGGGTTTATGGTTATGACGTGAAAACCAAAGCTCAATCATCTCAATGGCAGCTGCCGCACGAACCAAGACCGAAAAAAGCGCGCCAAGTTCGGTCGAATGTGAAAGTTTTGCTGACAGTTTTCTTCGATTGCAGGGGCGTGGTGCATCATGAGTTCTTGCCACAGAGAAGAACGGTCAATCAGGAATATTACCTGCAAGTTATGCGCAATTTGCGCGAAGCGATCCGCCAGAAACGCCCGGATTTGTGGAAGAACAAAAATTGGCTTTTGCACCACGATAACGCCCCTGCTCACACATCGTTGCTTGTGCGCGACTTTTTGGCCAAAAACAACACACTAATGATGCCGCAGCCACCGTATTCCCCAGATCTGGCCCCCTGTGACTTTTTCTTGTTCCCTAAACTGAAGAGGCCCATGAAAGGACGACGTTACGCTACGCTTGACGAGATAAAGACGGCATCGAAGGAGGAGCTGAACAAGATAAAAAAAAATGATTTTTTAAAGTGCTTCGAAGATTGGAAAAACCGTTGGCACAAGTGTATAATATCTCATGGGGATTACTTTGAAGGGGACAAAATAGATATTCATAAATAAATAAATAATTTTTGAAAAAACACAAAATTAGCGATACTTTTTGAACACACCTCGTACATACAATTAAAAACACACAAGCAATCATAGTTGGTCTGCACAAAGACACATTAAATCAACAAACACACAACCCAGGAGGCATTTACTTCATTTTGGGAAGAAAACATCAGCATCAATCTGCAAGACGGGACCGTGGGACAACTCTTAGGACTTGGTGGATACATTGCGCCAACGCAATCAAGATTATTTATCGATCCGCCAAAAGAATGGTAAAGATCGGATGAACGGTTTATGAGTTATAAGGAAAACAAACAATTATGGGCAGCACCGGTTGCAACGGTGATGGGCAGCACTTTACAGGTACAGAGTATGTTATAGTCGGGCTTGACCGACTTTCTCTCTTGTTTTTTATTTCTACATGTAGCGTTTAGTTTTTCTACATGCCATGTGTAATTTTCTGATTTCTACATTTTTCGTGTGAAGTTGAGCGTGGCGAACTAACTACTATTCGTTTAGGATTGTTGTTTCGACACGCGGCGTGTAGCTAATTTTGATTTCTCTGTGTATATTCTGTGTATACTACCAACGGAATTGTACTGAGAAAAAGTTTGAAATAACTTGGGGAATGTCCAACCATAATTGACTCTGATTTTAAAGATCCTTGACTCAAAGGCTTGATTCAGAAGAGCTTAACACTACATTGGTAGTATTTTTCATATGTTGAATATTTCCGTGTGTTCCGTGTGTGTACAAATCGATTCCTATCTAAAAACTACCAAATTCCCATACGACTTAAGTAGCTTTTAGATCGAAAGCAATTTGTAGAGCACATGGATTTATTGTTTTTAAATAATATTAAATTTATTGTTTTTTTTTTTGTTATTAATACTGCGTAAAATATAGGCCGAATCAAGGTTCCAGCTAAAGCGCGCTCCAGTTTGAGCGAATTCGTTAGTGAATTGGTGTTCAGAAAACTTGCTCGACGCGTTGCAACATTTACGAAAATCGTTAGGTCGAAAGTCGTAAATTGAGCATAAAACGTTCGTATGTAGCTCTTAACTTAATCCAAGCTTATACCATACCCTAAGATTTAGAAAATTTTTCCAGAATTTTAGGGCATAAAGGGTGTGAAGCCGTTAGAAATGGCTTCTCATAAAATTAAGAACCACATGGCACTGGCATTTCTTAAAAAGTACAAAAATGGCCTAAAAAATTTGTGAAATATTACCTATGTGTACACAACCGGTCACCTTCATCAGTTATTGGCGCTTGCTATGAAGTAAATAGCCACGAAAAATCTTATCAAAAACTCAATTTCACTGTACCAAAAAACTTTTGAGAAGCATACAAGCCAAGAGATTGAGAAAAGCTCGGCTTGTTACCTTTGAGCTGTGGGTAATGCTAATTTTTTTAGACTTACTGCAAGAAATCCTTCAAAAATATTTATCGCCAATCAGCCAATCGCCGAATTAGAAAACAAGTAAGAAAGTCTATCAAGCCCGACTAAAATATACCTTGATCCCACTGCAAGCTGCCTATCTCCGATTCGGTTGGTAAGTGTTTAAAGTTTAAACTTTAAACTCATTAATATGAGGCATTTTGGATGCTGCCGGCAGCGCTGTTGCTCCGAAATAAGTGATTTGTTTTTTACCTGAACTATCGCTCGTTATACATATATATCTATGAAGTTTTTTTTTAAATGCGGAGGAAGCAGCGGGCGTTGCAAAAATATAAAACAATCTTAATCAGAATGCATAGATAGGGCTTTTACAATAAATTTCACACAGTTTGTGTGGCGCCTCACCTAAAAGATATGTTCAATGAGCCCAACCATATGGGAATTTTAAAATTGGAAATGTTCTCAAAGCTAAAAAAAATTCATAATATGTTTTAGTTACCGTAATGGAAACCCAAATTTGAAAATATTTATGCTAAATGTTGTCGCAGAGGCTTCAAAAATGATATTTTAAATTTTCTGATTTCCCATTTTACTTATTCAGTAGACTTTGATATGCAAAACATTTTTTTGAAATTTTGTAATATTTATTTCAAATAAAAATGGTGAAAATTGAAGCATAAACAGCATTTATTTAATTGGAGCATTGCGGTCAGATATTGATTCAGCAGATAGTAGCTTATAAAGAAAATATGAATTTTCGTCCTTTTTTTTCATGATATAAGGGTTAAGGGTAAATAAATGCTCATTAAAGGGCAGCTTAAACCGCACTGTACTTAAAAATGGCGGTGACTTACTATCAGTTGGAGCTACTATAACAAATGAAAAGAGATTAGTTATTCGACTTGATGACCTGCATTAATTTCAGCATGAGAACATTGTTTAAAAAAGCTATGAAGTTCTCACTTATACTTTTCCTTTAGAAAAACCATTTCAACATCCCATTACAGAAACAAGAAAGAAAGTCGGTCAGACCCGACTATAACATACTCTGTACATGTGAAGTGCTGCCCATCACCGTTGCGACCGGAACTGCTCATAATTGTTTGTTTTCCTTATAACTAGACAACCGTTCATCCGATCTTTACCATTCCTTTGTCGGATCGATAAATAATTATGATTACTAAATATGACCGCAAGGAACGAACCTTCTTTCTATAAAACTGTGGGAAATATGACTTTTTCCCGATTTGCGAGGGCGGGAGGGGTCGTGGAAAAAATTGAAAATAAACTTGATCTGCCTGCAAGTATAAGAAGCATATGTCCCATACATGTCAAACCTCCATCTCCTACTATCTCTGATATGTGTTAGTAATCATAATGAACAGACGGACAGACGGACAGACGGACATGGCTAGATCGACTCTGCTGTTAATGCTGATCAAGAATATATATACTTTAAAGGGTCGGAGATGTTTCCTTCTGCATGTTACATACTTTTGCACAAACTTAATATACTCTGTGTACCTTTGGAACAGAGTATAACAAGAAAGAAAGTCGGTCAAGCCTGTAATCTACTCTGTACATCTGTGCGTTACATTAGATTACTTACATTACATTACATTACATTACATTTGTGCGTTCATACGGACAGACAGACAGACAGACAGACAGTCATGGCAAAATCGACTCGGCTGATCAAGAATATACTATATATACTTCGGGTCGGAGATGCTTCCTTCTGGCTATTATATTAATGTCCTGTACACAGATACCACTTGTGGGGTAAAATTGTTAATAAAACTTCCACAAATTCGTCAAAATTTTAAAATCTATAATTAAACTGCCACATAGACCAAATAGAGCAAGAAAATAGCAGTCGCATAAAAATATTTTTCCGCCTTTATACAACGCAAACACCAACATTTTGTTCTATACCTCCAACAAACGTGGATTCAAATGCACGAAATTTAATACCAGAAAAGAGTTGTTATATGACTGCCAGCCCTGACAATTTCAACAAAATAATATTTATTCATTTAAAATTGAATTATAAAAATAACTAAAATTAATCAGTTTTTAATAAAACTTGGTTACAGAAACCATTTTCTTTCGCCTTCTTCTTTCGACCCTCACTCTTTTCTCATTTCATTGGGCCCTCATCGATTGGGTAAGACTATCGCCTTAAAAATTTCAAATTAAGGAGGTCCGATCTAATGTACATATACTATGAAATAATAATATATACGAGGTGTGTTCAAAAAGTATCGCGAATTTTGTGTTTTTTCAAAAATTATTTATTTATTCATGAATATCTATTTTGTCCCCTTCAAAGTAATCCCCATGAGATATTATACACTTGTGCCAACGGTTTTTCCAATCTTCGAAGCACTTCAAAAAATCATTTTTTTTTATCTTGTTCAGCTCCTCCTTCGATGCTGTCTTTATCTAGTCAAGCGTAGCGTAACGTCGTCCTTTCATGGGCCTCTTCAGTTTAGGGAACAAGAAAAAGTCACAGGGGGCCAGATCTGGGGAATACGGTGGCTGCGGCATCATTAGTGTGTTGTTTTTGGCCAAAAAGTCGCGCACAAGCAACGATGTGTGAGCAGGGGCGTTATCGTGGTGCAAAAGCCAATTTTTGTTCTTCCACAAATCCGGGCGTTTCTGGCGGATTGCTTCTCGCAAATTGCGCATAACTTGCAGGTAATATTCCTTATTGACCGTTCTTCCCTGTGGCAAGAACTCATGATGCACCACGCCCCTGAAATCGAGGAAAACTGTCAGCAAAACTTTCACATTCGACCGAACTTGGCGCGCTTTTTTCGGTCTTGTCGTTCACATCTTCTCGGCCTTCTGAGAACATTTTGTACCACCGATAAACGTTGCTTCGGTCCAAGGTAGCTTCTCCGTATGCCACAGTCAACATTCGGAATGCATCCGCGCACTTAATTTCGTTTTTCACACAAAATTTGATACAGGTCCATTTTTTTGAACAGGTAAAAATCGAAGACGATCCAAAACACGTGCAAGCGAAGCAGCTGTCAACAATTAAGTGAACATTCAAAATGGTCGAGCTTGTCGGCATAAGTGAGAGACATGAGTACCAACATAACGCCACAAAAAAATCGAAATTCGAATATACGTAACCCGCGAAAATTCAAAATTCGCGATACTTTTTGAACACACCTCGTATTTCACTTTGTGTTAGCAACCAAAAACATATAAAAATCATTCCGTGATCTCGAAGATCACTGATTGAAGTTTATTGGTCATCAAAAGCTTTCATATGCCTTAAATAGCGGGAATATATTGTTTATCAGTAGATCACCTGACCTGCAGTTTTTCCAAGTTTTGACAGCTATTGCGTCGTAATACGAGTTTTGTTCAAAATATTCAAAGTATTTATTCATTAACTAGCTGAATATCAGGCGTCGCCCGGGTTCATATGATTCTTAAGAGAGCGATTATATTTAATCTAGTGCAGGCTGCATGTCGGTATAAATATTTTGGACCGTTCGATCTTTTTCTCTATATACACGTCTTCTTGATAATCTAACATAATGAATATTTTGCAAATTTCGTGACTTTCTTGGCCGTTTGGTTAATACTTCCTATTTACCTGTCTACAATTGCCGTCTATCAACTCTTCACAATAATCCAGGCTCAAATCAAAAATTTGCAAGTTTCGCAATATTTTGGACCGTGTAATCTACAGCTTCCATTTACCAACGCCGGCGTTGTAATATAAGCACTAAGCGCTTTCATAAGTACTCATAAGGTTATTTTGAAAATTTCGCGATTTTTGGACCTTAGAAACCTTCGCGGGCAAGCGTTGCCCAAAGCTTTATGGCAATCGGATGAGCGGTATAGTTTTTTAAATTTTGCGACCATTTCCGGCCCATTTCTTCAATTTACATACCCTCGCGGGCAAGCGTACAACCATACCTCAAAGTTTCATAAAAATCGAACATTTTGCAAATTCCGCGGTTCTTGGACCATTTTCCGCCCATATCTTCTACTTGAAAACCTTTCCGGGCAAGCGTCGATCAATTTCCCAAAGTTTTAGCGAAAATGTAAATTTTGCGATTTTCGCGGTTTTTGGACCGTTTTACGCAATGATTTTCAACTTAGAAACCTTCCCGGGCAAGCGTTCAACCATTCCCAAATTTTCATTGCAATCGGATGATCGGTATAATTTTGTAAATTTCGCGGTTTTTTGACCATTTCACAGACATGAGACATAGCCTATGACACTTTCCTGATCGACATAAACTTACTGTGAAAAATTCGTGAAGATCGGTTCAGCGGTTTAGACGCCCATAAAGGACAAACATTCAAACATACTTTCACTTTTATATGTATAGATATCTATTTTGTCCCCTTCAAAGGGGACAAGGCAACAAAATTTCACCTTTTTCAGTATCTGGAAGGGTTGGTAGTGATTCTAGATGATCTACCACCCATTGCATACTTTGGGGTACCAGCAATAAAAAGGATATTTTTGGATTCTTCCACAAGTGCTATATCTCTATTGAAAAAAATAGCAGAAATTTTTGGGATAGTTCATTTTAAAGCTAAGGAGTGGTACTTTCCGATGGTATCAAAAAGAGTCCAAACAATAGAATCGATCCCCCTATTAAAAAGGATAAAAATAGGCACTCTTAGCAACTTTAAGCTAAAATTACTATAAATCTCGACGTGATGGACAATTTCTGAAAACGCAGTCTTGCTTAGCACACGAAAATCATCTAGAATCACTACCAACCATTCAAGATACTGGACCTTCCAGTCACCGAAGCTCTTAAAAAAATTATTTGCTTGTGACCTTGTTAAGATCTTTCTTAAATGCTGGATTCAGATGGATAGCTTCTTGCTTCCTTTTTGACCGTTTTTCCCTGTGGCAAGAACTCATGGTGTGACACTCAACTGCAATCCCCAGAAAGCTGTGTTCGCGATACTTTTTGAAGATACTTAGTAAATCGCTATTAATCTTATGCACAATACTTTTTTCGGATGCACCACGTGCAGTAGTTTTACATTACTCCTGAGTAATTGCTGCACGTGCAATTTGATTGATCATCGATGACTGAACTCAAGGCGGAATGGTATGGATAAGGTTCTATGACATTGGCATGTCAAATACCTACACTACTATCGGCACACAATGTGCTACCATGGTGCATGTGGCTTTGGTTCAATTAACGGTAATTATATTGTAATAGTGGGAGATATGGAAAATACTGAGTTCACTGATAAATGAATCAAATGGTAGAGGTTATCTTCTGTGTTATCGACTGCGATAATAAATTTCTTTCGTATATTTGGCGTGGTGGCTGGTTCCAAATTGACACAAAAAGTAGTAACGACTGCGGCCTAATCTAAATTGTATTAAAGTGCTTCAAAAAGTCGACTCGAGATCAATTTGGATAAATATTTAATAGCCGTCAAGTAACAAAGCTTCCTTTCTGTGGAGTTTAATGCCTTTGTTTTTAAAGCTAATCATTATATTACATCCAAATATTCGTTGGCCCGCTAATATACGCATTTTGCTACCGAATACCCCAAAGCAAGCTTGGTTCGGTCTTATGGTTTAATACAACCGGTCCTTGAACTAAAATTTCTGAACTAATGACTTCCGAACCTGAAGCCAGTTCAAAGTGTGTGTGCCAATCGCTGATATAAACTATTCGAAAAGAAAGCGTTACTTCCAGTCAACGCCGACTGACAAACCAACATAGATAAATTTGTGGAAATCATCAGAATTTCGCCATTAGAGATAAGTTTGTCACCTCAAGTACATCCCGTAACATATCGTAATTAGTCTATGGGACAAGATCTTCTACATATGTGCAATGTGCCAGATAAACTTACTATCTGCTCTTTTATTTGTTAGTTTTTGTGATATGTAGAAGATGAGAAATCGGCTCGAAGAAATATAAACGAGAAAACAAAGCTTACTTCGGCTGTGCCATAGTTTTAATTCACTTGAAAATTTTGTGACCAATCACCTTATATTTTAGCTTTCAGTCTTGTGTCATTAACATATCATATAAAAACAAGTAAGGGAGCTGTAGTCGAGTGCCCCGACTACAAAATACACTGTTCCCTTAACTTCTTGTGTTTTCATACACATATATACACACACACACTCTAACATACGCACACACGCACGCGCAAACGCGGTAACTGACAATGCAAGGGCCCCCCTCCCTCCCACAAGCAAAATTGATTCGTATAAAACATCGGTGTTTTTTGTCCGATCTTATTGATCTTTTCAAAATAGATAGATAATGGGCATTACATGATATATATAATGTCTCGAGGGTCTAACTTAAAAATTGTGGCTCTGACATGTTTTTGGGCTTAAAGGGGGGAGGGGGATGAATTTTCCAAATCTGAAACAAACTCGATTTGAACCTGGTATACACCTACCTACACCTACCTTTGTGGCTCTATCTCTTAAAGTCTGTGAGATCGACGCGTTCATACGGACAGACGGACGGACGGACAGACGGACATGGCTAAATCGCACAACTTCATGATCCCCCTTTTCCCATTTTTAATGGGAACAGGGAAGAAAAAGCAACATATAGGCAAAAGATATATGGCCATATCATTTCAGGCCATATTAAAATTATTTCAATTAAAAAACTCGGTCGCATTTTAAGACCTTACATTCTACAATTCGCGTCTTTACATTAAAAATAGTGCTACTTAAATTATATCCAATAAGAGTAAATTTATTGTACATTTTTCTTTGCTTTTTATACCCTTTGGTATTATAAAATTGTCCAGATGTTTGTAACGCATAGAAGTAAGCATCTCCGACCACATAAAGTATGTATATTCTTGATCAGCATGACGAGCTGAGTTGGCTTAGCCCTTTCCGTCTGTCCTTCCGTCTGTTTCTATTCTATCTCCTCCGTCAGTTTGAAAGCTATCTTCACCAAACTTTGTCTTTGGTCTTTTGGTACATATACGGCGAAAATTTGTCGGAACCGGACGGATCGGATGCCTAAAGCAAATAGCTGTCAAAGGAACGATCGGTCGAAAAACTAGTTTCCGTGAAAAAAACTTTTTTGTTTTCAATGGAAGCGCCTTCAAATTTTGTATTTTGTAGTGTGTTATGCTTTTACAGGATTCCACTAATTTTGGTCGAAATCGGACGTCTATGCAGTATAGCACCAGTATAAAAGTAAGGTCCGAAAAGTAGTCTTATTCAGAAAAACAAACTGCAAGGGTATAAAAAATGGAAACGCCTCCAAAGTACGTATTTCTTAGTTTACTATCCTTTCCCACTAAGTTTCACTAAGTTTGGTTGAAATCGGATGACTATAGCATATAGCTGCCATAGGAACGATTGGTCGAAAAACTAGTTCTAGTGAGAAAAACTTATTTGTTTTTAATGAAAACGTCCTTATCATTGGCATCCATCTATTTTATTTACTTTTACACAATTCTACAAAGTTTGGTCGAAATCGGATGACTATAGCATATAGCTCCCATAGGAACGATCGGTAGAAAACTTGTTCGAGTGAGGAAAACTTTTTTGTTTTTAATGAAAACGTCTTTTTTATTGGCGTACACTTATTGTATATACTTTGGACACATTTCTACAAAGTTTTATCAAAATCGGATGATTATAGCATATAGCTGCAGTATGAATGATCGGTCGAAAAAGAAGTTCTAGTGAGAAAAACTTTTTGTTTTAAATGGGATCGTCTCCAAATTTCGTAATTAACAGTGTATTGTGCTGTTCCATGATTTCACCAAGTTTAATCGAAATCAGACATCTCTATAGTGTAGATCCCATAGAAAAGTAATGTCCAAAAGGTATTCTTAGAAAAACTTTTTTGTTTTCAATGGAAGCTGCAAGGGTATACAAAACTTCGGCCGAGCCGAAGTTAACTTTCCCCCTATTTTTTTTATATCAAAACTCGATTTTTATGGACTCGAGGAAATTCTGAAATGAAAATTTGCGATTTGAAAGGTTGACTGCAGCAACTTAAAAGGATGAAATCTAATTATACTTTTAGTTAGTTTAAATCTGAAATTATTTGTAAACTCTTTTTAATCCTATACAACTTGGGTTCATGTAAGTGAAGCAAACGTCCCACCACAATTAGTATTCCCTCTACAGCGCATACAAACTGTGAACTATCAATAATGAACTGCTGTAGAATTGTGAAAATTGATATTCGAGTGGCAATTAAATTGATCATAGCCACGAACTTTAGAACGTTCGAAATGCTGTTTCATTTAATAACACACAAACACATTATTGGATATCTCAAATAAAATGAAATTGTGCCGCCTCTCCATCTCGCTGCATGGGCAGCTTATCTTTCTGACATTGTTTCGGTTCCAGTTTACTTTTTGCTTCTGTTGTTGAAACAGTGAAATAACAATAGCTCTTGACACAAGTCAGTCAACGCCCGATATCATCACCGAAGCAAGAGAAACCCGAGTGGTGTGATTTCCTGCCTGTTTAGCCGTCCACGTAGCCGATTTCGCATTCGATCGTCGCCGCCTGCGTATGTTGACATGTAGATACCGGGCAACAATTCAATTAGACAATATCAGGAAGAAGGTGTGAGGTCTTGGCTTATCAAACGGCATGATGGCAACTTACATTCTTCCCATAAATTTCGATTCGGCTGAGGAATAGATATCGCCCATTATTATCGGCATTTATGGTATGAGCGGGCCAGTGCCGCCGGACTGGTCAATGGGTTGTTATACAAGGTTTCAAAGGCCAGCGCCGCCGTCTCCATACTCCTGGTTAGCAGCAAACTCGATACAATGTCCAAATAACGCCAAAGTCGGGCCCCAAAGATTGCGATAACACTGCAAGCAATCGCAATCGCACTTATTGACGTGCATGTAATTTGTTTTGTATTTTATATAAGGGTGTTGTGTTTGAGGTTTTGTTTTTGCTTTCACGTTTGCAGGTACCAAAATACATCAGCAGAAAGAAAGAAAAGAGAGAGCTGCCGAAAAACACATCTGGTCAGTTGAGGTTGAGGCGTTGGTTCTTACGCTTCGGTGGAGGTTCTGATTAAATTACAAAAACTTGATCAAGTTCTTGCTCTCCGAATTAATTTAAAAGCGTGAATAAGTACATGTATTCCTGAATCCTTCTTTGTCTTAAAGTAACGTTGTGAGTGTGTGTATGAGTGGAAATTTTTGAGTTCATCAAAAATTTTAACGCATTGCAGGAAGATTGAATCGAGCTCGTAAGGCGCTTATAACTTTACAAATCAGTCAATTCATTTTATATTTTTTGGACATTCCCTTGGTTTCAGGCGGTACAGAAAGCGGTTAGGCTATCTGGAAAATTTCTGCAATTATAGTTACTAACAACAACACGAAAATATATGTCAATTTTTGTGCACTAATTTTACTAAAACATTCAACAGGCTTATTCCCGTAAAGTTGCATCAATGAACTTTGCTCCATATACATATATGCTGATGAGTAACCATCAAAGGCAGGTGAATGCCGGTGATACCCAAAGCTTTATCGCTGACGACCCGCGCTCAAAGTCGAATTTCGATAAGGCATCCAAAATCGTGTGTTGTTTTAACAAACATAGTTTTCTTAGTGCCAAAGTATGACAATCATCAACAAAGTATTGCTTAAGCGTTTTGCAGTTCAAATGATAATTAACATAAAGCAAAACTAAAATGGATTAGGATTGAATAGACTAATGATGAAAAATACAACAGCACTGCATCAAATTCTGTGTATAAGGTAATAATTTATTTCGTTTGCTGACGTAATTTTGCTTACTTGTCTACTGCAATGTTCTTTCCTTAATAGTCATATTAGGGGGTGTCCCACATATCTCTTAAGACTTTCGTATAAACTATTGGAATATGAACTAAGCTAGGAGAAGTTTAAATGTAAAGTAGACCTGGAAAACTATCGATAGTACTATCGATAAAGGTATCCAACCGAAAGGAAATTTGGCTTTAAACTAGGCATTTATATTGACCGAAAGCTTTGTCTCACTGTAACCGATTTCAATAATTTGTCCGTAACCGAAATATATCTATGGCCAGAGATATATAGCCCGACCGATACCGTAAATCGTTCGGTTGGATACCCTTATCGATAGTTTGCCAGCTCTAATGTTAAGTGTCATTAATAAAGTTAATAAAGCCTACTAGATTAAAGGGAAGGAAACCGGTACACTGAGAAAAACAAATAAATCTTTAATCTGGATAGAAAATAACTTTGTCGAAAAGATTGCAATCTTTAAAAAAAAGATTGACAAAACTTGAAATGAGATTAAACATCTCAAAGTCAAGATTTATCATATGTCAAAATACTTATCAACCCTCCTGCAGTTCTCCGTGAAGCTTTAGTTTTAAAATTTTTTGCTTTGTAGTCTCCTAGGACAAAAATATTTATTTTGCCTTCCTTCGCTCTTTATTCATTGAATTGAATCTAATGATTTTTTTTTTATCTTACAAACTTAGAAATAATATTTGAGTCTTGCTTAGAGTACTAGTATCTAGACCTTCGACTCCAAGTATGAATCTAATGAATTTCTTATTTTACAATCAAAACAAGGAAGAAAGTCGGTCAAGTCCGACTATATTATACTCTGTACCAGTTGGGGTCGCCGTTCGCATTTGCTCCCGATTATATTATATAAAATCAGTATCCAGGGAACACCACGAGGATATATGAATGAAGACCTACGAGTCGACTTGAGTTGCTTAAATACTTACCATTTAAGGTGCTGTTACATACTTTTGCACAAACTTATTATACTCTATGTACCTTTGGTACAGAGTATAATTAAGAGAGAGAGAGGGAGAGAGAGGATTGGCACGCGCCGTAGACAAACCAAAACCTTTGCATTTGCCAGAGCTAGAGATGGGCGTACATCGAAAACTACGCGGAACTCCGGAGTGACCAGAATGACTTAACATCATTGTGATTGCTTGATATTATGTTAGACTATTTTTATATTATTAGCAATTTAAACAATCCTCGTCTTAGTAGTCAGATGGGTAAAAGTAAAAGTAAAATCGGCTTGTCAAGATAACAACAGCCCCAAGGGGCCAAAGCCGAGCCTCTCTCAATCTCTTGGCTTGTGCGCTTCTAATTTTAGCACAAGAGAAAGGGACCTACAGTTTAACGCCGAATCCGAACGGCAGTTTTTGAGAGGCTTTTCATGGCTAATTACTGCAATGCTGGCGCCAACAGCAAGAGGTGTGGCCGGGTGTAAAGTTTTATTCAAAGAAAAAACTTTTTCATTAGATGTTCCGAGGCGGGATCGAACCCACGACCTCATGCTCAGCAGTCGCGCACACTAACCGCTGAGCCACTCCGGCCAGTCAATATTGTGTATGTGGGAAAGGGAGGGAGGAAAATAAGAGCGTCCCAGTTAGCTGCAAGAATCCAATTGGATCTAATGAGCTAGCCATAGCTGTTAGGTTTTGTATAGGACTTCGTTGTTGGAATTACTCAGACAATATATTTGCAGGCTTAATTCATTTAAAAGGTGGAATTTTTGGCGGGGCGGGGTCATCACGCCCACAACGATCCAATATGAATCGTTAAATAAAAATTTGTCCTAAAATATTGTTGGCTATGAGTCATATATATATGAGTCATATATATATGTTATATAAATTGATATACCGATATATTGATTTTTCGTTTGCTCATATCTTTACTACCGTTCATCCGATCTTTACCATTCCTTTGGAAAATAATCCTGATTACTAAATATGTCCAGAAGGATCGAACCTTCTATCTATAAAACTGTGGGAGATATGACGTTTTTTCCAATTTGCGGGGGCGGGAGGGGGCGTGGCAAAAATTAAAAATAAACTTGATCTGCCTGCAAGTATAAGAAGCATAAGTCCCATACATGTCAAAACTCTATCTCTAACCATCTCTGAGATCTGTGTGTTCATACGGACAGACAGACGGACAGACGGACATGGCTATATAGACTCGGCTGTTGATGCTGATCAAGAATATATATACTTTATGGGGTCGGAGATGCTTCCTTCTGGCTGTTACATACTTTTGCACAAACTTATTATACTCTATGTACCTTTGGTACAGAGTACAAAACTGGATAGCAAAGTCTGCGGATAAGAGGAGCTAAAATAGGTTGTTCGGACCTCGGTTCATTGCTTAATTGCTTAATTTGATCTAAGATAAGTACAAAAATCTTTATTATAGATCAAATGAAGCAAATGTCAAAATGAAGAATACACACAAAAAAATACGGTAGGTAGCATTAACTATGCTGACAGTAGTGTACCAGAGGTACACAGAGTATATTAAGTTTGTACAAAAGTGTCCGTCTGTCCTTCCGTCTGTCTGTCTGTCCGTCTGTCAGTATGAACAAACAGATCTCAGAGATGGTAAGAGATAGACGTTTGACATGTATGGGACATATGCTTCTGATACTTGCAGACAGATCAAGTTTATTTTCAATTCTGGCCAAGCTCCCTCCCGCCCCGGCAATATCGAAAAAACGTCATATCTCCCAGAGTCTTATAGATAGAAGGTTCGAAACTTCAGAACATATTTAATATTCGGGATTCTTTATCGATCCGCTGAAGGAATTTTAAAGATCGGATAAACGATATTCGAGTTATAAGGAAAACAAACAACTGTGGGCAGCACCGGTCGCAAATGTGATGGGCAGCACTTCACAGGTACAGAGTATGTTATAGAAGGGCTTGACCGACTATCTTTCTTACTTATGCATGTGTTTTGTTATTGTTTGTTAACTGTGCTAACAGTTAAATCTACTGAAAAAATTGTAAGATTCGCGAAATTTTTATTGAGCGCATTTTGTTGTTGCAATTAAAAACAGTTAGGCTAGGTTTATACTGCGTCACAGAGTGTCACATTTCAGTGTCACAATGTCAAATTCATATGGAGCAGTGACACTGAATGTGACACTCTGTGACGCAGTATAAGCCCATCATAACTGTTTTTTATTCCAACAATAAACCCATTAAATACAGAGTAATTTAAACTAACAAAATTTGTTTTTAAATTTCTTTCTATTTTGCATTATGTAAACTAAAATATAACAAATTTCAAAAGTGTTCATTTATCGAAATTTGTTGCAAATTGTTGAAGATATTAGCATTTGTTTAAAAAATGAGCAATTCCAGTTTTGCCGTTCAAATGGTATTAAAAATGTCTATGGTCCGTTTTGCTCCGCCATTTGTGTGCACACTTTTTCAATTTGTTAAAGGCCTTTTAGAGATCAGCTCAGACACTAGTTGTTCCCGTGTATAATGATTTTAGTCCGATTCCTAGGTAATAAAGTGAAAGCTTTGAAGAGCTTGAACGTAACTGGAAAATTTGCACAGATCTCTAAGTTGTTGCAATAGTTCAAGGATTGCAACAAAGATTTACTAAGCACATGTGTTTATTTGTGCAAATGGGACAATCGGGCACGCCACGAGTATTACGTTTGATAAGAATGGTCGGAACGAAAGAATTTTATAGTTGGTCAAGAAAATGTAAAGTTCAAACCACTTGTGAGTGAGGGGCAAAATATACTGCTTCCCCTTCATACTCGTATACTGGGTTTGTTTAAAAAAATTTGTGAAGGCTTTACAAAAAAACGGTGATGCACTTGCATATTTGAAGAGCGTGTTCCTTAGCCAATACTAGGCAAAAATCAATGAGGGTTTGTTTGTTGGGCCGCAAATTAGAATACATTTGGAGGACTCCAAATTCAACTTAATGTTGTCCAAGGATAAGGAGGGCGCAAGAATTCGTTCCGTCGTGTTGTCACTTCATTTCTTGGAAATTTCAAAAGTTCTAACTACGATGAAGTCGTCGCATACTTACTAAGAAATTACCAGAATATATGTAAATTTTAAATAAATATTATATTAATATTAATGTATTCAAACTCTACACATTGTATTGCAAACAGGATTAAAAATTTCGGTATAATTCAATTTTTGGATTTCTCCCCTGAAAATCTCGTCGTGAGAGTGATGAGCATGGTGAACGATTTCATCAGGATATGAATATTATGGAATTTCGCTATCATGGATTTTGGAATATGGCCATGTTGGGTGACTTTTGTAGGTTTCTCACGCGGAGCAAAACAGACCACAGATATTTTTTAATACCATTTGTTCGGTAAAACTGAAATTGCTCATTTTTTATATAAATGCTAATAACTTCTACAATTTCCCACAGATTTCGATAAACGAACACTTTTTCAATTGGTTATATATTAGTTTGCATCCTCCAAAAGAGAAAGAAATTTTTAAGAATTTTTTTGTTAGTTAAAATAACGGTGTAATTAACGAGTTATTCAAATTTTCGATAAAAATGTAACGAAATGTTCAATATCTTTCTAAATGGCATCCACACTACAAGTTTGACAATAAAACGAATTATAAGTGTTTAACAGATAGTTTTATTAGGTTTAATTTGGGTTATAGAAGTTATTCATAAGTTTCATAAGTTATTTCATAATTGAGATATTTGTAATTAAGTGAGATCTTTTTCAAAAATGCAAAAAAAGATAATTTGCGATTATCTCAAAATCTGTTCTACTTAAAATTTTTTTAAATCCAGACTCGGACTCAGCGCGTGATTTGACATAAGGAATGACATCAAATTGAAGAGCATGAAAATGCTGTAGACTAGTGTTATTATTTGATTCATGCGATGAACAAAGATTTAAAAGAGTATAACTCTTGAAGAGTAAGAGAAAATTAAGATTTTATTATATTAAATTTTTCGCAATTCACCTATCTTATAAACTGCTCCATTTGTTTGTTTTTAGTTTTCATAGAAATTTAAAAAAGTTATAAAGCGTTTATTATCAAATTCATGAAAAATTTACGAAAAAATGTTTGGAACTCCATAGTTGATAAAGCGGACGCTGTGCACTTCCTGAAGACGAATCGCGACGGGGTTCAAAATATATCGGAGTAATGAAGAAAGTGGAGAATGTTTTTATTTTATATTTTCATAAAAGTGACACAATAGGCCAAAACAACATTGAAAAAATGTAAAATATGGTACCTAAATGAGCAAAAGCATAGCCGAAAATAATGGTTTATGCTCATAAAAGAATAATTTTTACATTTTCTTTAAAGATGAATACTAAAAAATCGTGGTTATTAACCAAGTTATAGGTAGAATTCAAAAACAGTACGGAATACTCGATTTTAGGGGAAAATTCGACTTGCGCGACCTCTAAACGTCTTCTGAAAAATCTGAAAAAAAACCTCAAAAATACTTTGTTCCACAAGCTTTCAGAAAACGCCGGTGCACCCGTTAAAGTAAAAAGATTTTTTTTGGGACACCCTAATATGTATGTATTAGAGAGCTGCACGAGTGATTCCGGAATCGTATGATTAGAGGTAGAAAGTAATCATTTTTGAATACAACGATTACCTTTTTTGTAATCATGCAATCGTTTGTACGGTTTCAACTATATCCGATTACTACTCGAGATTATTTTTCGAGTGGTACTCATGTAATCATATTCAAATTTGAATCGTACTAAGCCAATTTTTGCTGCTGCTTTCAACTCTGCTTCTACGAGTTTCCTCATATTACGAATTTACAAAATTTTACAAAATGGGTGTTAGCTGAGTGGTTAGGATTGCGCCTTATTTGCTAGTTCAAATCCCTGTTGAGAATTATTTTTATTTTTCATTATTATTTCGACTATACGATAATTAAACAAGTAAGGGAGCTGCAGTCGAGTGCCCCGACTACAAAATACCCTGTTCACTTGATTTCGTTTGTTTTCCATTACATACACACACACTCACACATACACACACTCCAACATACACACAAACGCATGGCATGCGGCCGCCCGCGATAACTGACAATGCAAGACCCCCCTCTCCCACAAGCAAAATTGATTCGTATATAACTTCGGTGTTTATTGTCCGATCTTAGTGATCTTTTCAGAATAGATAGATATTGGGCCTTACTTGATATATGTAAAGTTTGGAAGGTCTATCTTAAAAATTGTGGCTCTGACAGTTTTTTGCGCTTAAAGGGGGGAGGGGGAGGAATTTTCCAAATCTGAAACAAACTCGTATTGAATCGGGTATACACCTACCTACATGCAAAAATTTGTGGCTCTAGCTCTTATAGTCTCTGAGAAACACGCGTTCATACGGACAGACGGCGGACAGAGACGGACGGACAGACGGACGGACAGACGGACAGAGCTAAATCGACTCGGCTGTTGATGCTGATCAAGAATATATATACTTTATAGGGTCGCAAATGTTTCCTTCTCCCTGTTACATACTTTTGCACAACTTCATGATCCCCCTTTTCCCATTTTCAATGGGAACAGGGTATAAAAAACGAGAGCGTAAGTTAAAGTCGGTCCTGCCCGACTTCGATATACCCGTTACTCAGGGCAATTGGTGTTTAATAGCCTTTCCCTAAGTTATTTAAAAGAGCATTAACATTAATGTGACCATTTCAACATTATGTGAGCAAAAAGTGCATGAAGCGCCAAAAAGTATGCAACGTTTTTTATAACCTTTACAACTCTGCCATTTATTATCCGATCTTTATGAAACTTTCAGAGATTGTAGATATTGGGCACATACACTACATTGCAATATGAGCTTGATATCTCTAAAATTGTTGGAGTTATTCATCATTTTTTATTGAGGGGCGGGAGGGGGCGTTGCCAAAATTTGAAATGAACTTGATCTGCGTAGGGACAATATGAGTCTACATACAAAATTTGGTGGCTCTAGCTCTTCTAGTCTCCGAGATCTAGGTGTTCATACAGACTGTCGGACATGGCTATATCGACTCGGCTGTTGATGTTGATCAAGAATATATATACTTTAAGGGGTCGGATATGCTTCTTTCTGCCTATTACATATATTTGCACGACTTTAGTGTACCCTCATTACTCTACGAGTAACGGGTATAAATATTGTCGGCAAGCACCAGGACTCGAAATCTCAACTCCCAGTCTAAGAGACAAGAACTTCGTGCACAACACCATCACAGACCTGAGTTTTGTCGTATAAAACAAAAACAAGAAAAACAAAATACCGATAGCAAAGCCTGTATGATTGAATAAAATATTGAAAAATATTAAAAAGTAACATGTTACTACTCGCCGAGTACGATTACAAATGGGTATGATTAGTGTCATTTTACTAAAAGTAATCATACTCATTCATACTCAATTGTACTCGGCGAGTGGTAACATGTTACTTTTTTACTTACTCGTGCAGCTGTCTAGTATGTACATATGTATGCAAATCAAATCTATCAATGTCGAACATACGTTATGCGCCTTATAGAAGCTGCGAGATTTTCATGCAAGTCATTTAACAGAGGGGTGCTTGAATTTTACAACGAAAAATTTGTATCGGTTCCGGTACGTATTTGAAACGGTTTATTTCGGTTAGCGGTTCCGGTTCCAGTTCCGGTATTAGTCCCTGTTCAAAAGCAAACTTTAACCAGCGAATATCAATATGAACCTAACAGTTTTTTTTAGTGCTCAGCCTATTAGCCGGTTATGGGCAGGATCCGCCACGTGCTGAATATTAAACAATAAGATTTTTCTTTAAAAATTGTGTGCATAATTTGTGTATAAGAAGTTTATGTCCCATAAATGTTGAATCTCTATCTCATAACATCTCTGAGATCCGCGCTCTCATACACAGAAAAAAATAATATCAATCAATTTTTTTTTTATCTGGTTCACAAACCTTTTCGCATAGGGTAGAAACCTCGCAAAAGCAATTTGGAGAAATCTTTTTTATGCGTTTATGTTAATATTTTAAGTTGTAAGATACTTAGCTCAGATTTGTATGCTAACTTAACTTTATTTTCATCATCTGAGGTTAATTTAACTTAATTTTCAACAAAATAAATCAAATTTACCGCTCGCTAAACTAAAAATCCAGCGGCCGTGCGAACGGCAAAACACAATGTAAACAAAAGAATCGCTTTAATTAAAGAAACGCCTCTTATACGTCTGATGCCAGTCAAAAATTTACGGAAGAAACAAATACGTAAGGAGACGATAGATCGCAGCCAGTTAAAATATCGTGTTGACAAGAGCACTATGAAAGACATGAATCTGTTTTTGACAAGGCAATCAACAGGCCAAATTCTCTGAATAATATTCCCGTTGCTCGAAATTATTCTTGGGCCACGCTTTATTCAATTCAAGCAATCGGAAGAAGGTTGGCCAGATACAAGGTCAATTAATCCCAGGCTGCAGCCGCAGCAACCATGGTCTTTTGATCTATGCTTTTTCTTAATAATTTATTAAAATATAATCAGAATAAATAATAGTACAATTAATTTGTTTTTAGTGGATTCCCGTCTATATTTGGTAGTCAAGTACATATGTATTCGTCGTTTACTTTATGGCGGCACAATAATGGAACTATAATAGTGGCACAATAAATGCGCTAAAGATTAACGCATAAATTAATGAAAATCAAATAAATTTTTTTTATCTTTATTTTAACACAAAAATCACTACTGCAATTTTGCGGTTCTTCGGGCTTTTCCAGCCTATTTCTTTAACTATGAAACCTTCGCGGGCAAGCGCACAGTGGGCGAAATGGCTCATCCAGCGGCGTTTAATTAATTGCTCGTAGGGTAAATCTTTTTGGTTTTAAATGTTTTTTTATAGTTGTAAATTGATTAAGCTACAATGTTAAGCAAAACAAAAAATTTTTTAAATTTATATGTGAACAGGTTTTTTTTGACAAAGTTTGGACTTATTATCATATTTTGGACATTGGTTATTTCAATCAGGAAAGCATATTAAAATGTTTAAATTTAGAGTTAGACATTTTTCTTCGCTAAAAATATACTTAAATCTCTATATTTAAAAAAGTTTGTCCTGACTGACTGACTGACTGACTGACTGATTGGCGATCATCGCACAGCCTAAACGGTAAGAGATAGAAGGCTGAAATTTGGACAGGAGTTTCGTTATGTGGGGAAAGTGCGTACTAAGACGGGGTTTTGGAAAATTCCACCTGGAAAAGCCGGAAAAGCGTCGGAAAAGTTGGTATGGGGAAAATTTTATTTTTTATCCGATTGACTTGAAATTCGGTTTGTAAGCATAGTATGCAAAATAATTGGACACGTGTTTTCCCGATTTCGGAAAATCCGCCTACAAGGAAAATTCTCGGAAAATTCGATCACGATTGACTTGAAATCGGTTTGTAAGGATAGTAAGTGAAATAAATTGAGATGCCATTTTTCGATGTTGGAAAATCGACCGTAGGGTCGGAAAATTCCCGGAAAGCGTCCGAAAAGTTTCTATGGGAAAATTTTTTTCATCCGATTGTGTTGAAACTCGGTTTGTAAGCAAAGTATGCGAAATAATTGGACACGTGTTTTCCCGATTTCGGAAAATCCGCCCACAAGGAAAATTCTTGGAAAATTCGATATGCAAAAATCTATTTTCCATCCGATTGACTTGAAATTCGGTTTGTAAGGATAGTAAGTGAAATAAATTGAGATGCCATTTTTCGATGTTGGAAAAATCGACCGTAGGGTCGGCAAAATTTCTGGATAAAGCGTCACGAAAAGTTTGTATGGGTAATTTTTCCATCCGATTGACTTGAAACTGGGTTGGTAAGCGAAGTGTACGAAATAACTCGGCACGTATTTTCCCGGTCTCGGAAAATCGGCCCGCAAGAAAAATTCTCGGGAAATTCGATAAGCAAAAACCTATTTTTCATCCGATTGTCTTAAAATTCGGTTTGTAAGGATAGTAATTGAAATGAATTGAAATGTAATTTTCTGATGTCGGAAAATTTGACCTTAGGGTCGGATAACTCAGCAGCCAAAAACCGACTTTTATCCTATTGGCTTTAAACTTGGTTTGTAAGGAATAACGATGGCGATAACAGCAACGATAACGATAGCAACTGCGATAACGATAGCGATAACGATGGCGATAACAATAACGATAGCGATAACGATCATGATAGCGATAACGATAACGACAATGGTAACGATAACGATAGCGATAACGAAAGCGATAACGATAGCGATAACGGTAACGATAACGATAATGATAGCGATAACGATAACGACAATGATAACGATAGCGTTTGCGATAGCGAAAGCGATAGCAATAGCGATAACGATAACGGTAATGTTACCCAAAGCCGGTCGGAAAAGAAAAACTATATCGGTTTTATGTGATGTCAGTATAGACTGACGGCGGCGTAGCGAAGCGCAAAATTCTTAATCTCGGTGAAACTTTGGGGATTGGCTAGACGCTTGCCCGGAAGGTTTTTAAGCAAAAGAAATGGGCGGAAAATGGTGCACAATCTGCGAAATTTGAAAAATTATAGCGTTCATCCGGATGCAATGCAACTTTGAGGAATGGTTGGAGAATTGGTGGAAGTGTTATTTGTTGGCCGATCTTTATCAAATTGTGTTTGTAAGCTTTAAATTTGAAAAGTTCACCACCAAGATCGGAAATGTCAGGAGAGACTTTATTTAACCGCGGAAGGGGCATAAGAGTTAATCTCTGCTTTCAGCCGATGTATGTAAGATACGGTCAAATGTTTTCCGATTTGTGAAATCCACCCCCAAGTCGGAAAAGAAAAACTGATACTCTTATCGGTTAAAATAGCTTAACTGACGGCGGCGCAGCGAAGCAAGCCGGGCTACTTGCTAGTCTATATATATAAAACTGTTTAACCTGACTGACTGGTGACCGTCGCACAGCCTAAACGGTAAGAGCTAGAGGGCTGAAATTTGGACAGGAGTTTCCTTATGTGGTGAAAGTGCGTACTAAGACGGGGGTTTGGAAAATTCCACCCGGAAAAGCCGGAAAAGCGTCAGGAAGGTTTGTTTGGGGAAAGTTTTTTTTCATCCGATTGAATTGAAATTCGGTTTGTAAGCATAGGTTGCAAAACAAGTGGACACGTATTTTCCCGATTTCGGAAAATCTGCCCGCAAGGAAAACACCGGGGAAATTCGATTTGCAATAATCTATTTTTCATCCGATTGACTTTAAATTCGGTTTGTGAGGACAGATGTTTGAAAATTGGAAAATTCCCGGAAAAGCGTCGAAAAAGTTTGTTTGGTGAGAATTTTATTTTTCGTCCGATTGTCTTGATACTTGGTTTGTATGCAAAGTATGAGAAAAAATTGGACACGTATTTTCCCGATTTCGGAAAATCTGCGCGAAAGGAAAATTCCCGGAAAGTTCGATATGCACAAATCTATTTTTCATCTGAGCGACTTGAAATTCGGTTTTTAAGGATAGAAAGTGAAATAATTTGTAATGCAATTTTCTGATGTTGGAAAATTTAACCTTAGAGTCGGAAAGCTCATGGAAAACTCAGCAGCCAAAAACTTATTTTCATCCGATTGGCTTTAAAGTTGGTTTGTAGGGATAGTATAAGAAATAACGTTATCGGTAACTCGGGCTGCCGTTTTTCATTGTACTGGTTGTGTGCGGGACCTGGACCTCGACCTGGGATGGAACTGGACATGGACGTGGAGGTTGACATTGAGGTGGCCATGGAGGAGGCCATGGAGGTGGCCATGGAGGTGGCCATAAAGGTGGCCATGGAGGTGGCCAGAGGTGGCCATGGAGGTGGCCATGGAGGTGGCCATGACGGCCATTGACGTGGCCATGGAGGTGGCAATGGAGGTGCACCTGCAGGAGGACCTGTAGGTGGACATGGAGGTGGACCTGGAGGTGGAAAATGGTCCAAGATCAGCAATATTTGCAAAAATTTTAGTCTCGGTGAAACTTTGGGAATTGGTTAGACGTTTGCCCGGGAAGGTTTCTGTGTAGAAGAAATGGGCGGAAAAAGGTGCACAAACCGCGATAATTGGCCAATTTTTAATTTCAGTGAAACTTATTGGAATGGTGGACGATTGCCCGGGAAGGTTTCTAAGTTGAAGAAATGGTTCTAAGTTGAAGAATGGGGGAACTTTGAAAATTTATAGCGTTCATCCGATTGCAATGTAACTTTAAGGAATGGTTGGAGAATTGGTGAAAATTTCCCAAAACACGTGAACACACGGTCAAGGCCAATCCTTATTTTTGGGCCGATCTTTATCAGATTGGGTTTGAAAGCTTTAAAGTTTAAAAGTCCACCACCAAGATCGGAAATGTCAGGAGAGACTTTATTTTTAAACGCGGGCGGGGCATAACAGTTTGTCTCTGCTTGGAGCCGATGTATGTAAGATACGGTCAAATATTTTTCATTTTGTGAAATCCTCCCCCAAGTCGGAAAAGAAAAACTAATACCTTTATCGGTTTAAGTTAGCTTAACTGACGGCGGCGTAGCAAAGCAAAGTTATTTGCTAGTTTAAAATAAAAATATTTTTTTTTTTTTAATTTTTAATTTATTAATTTTTTTCTGATAAATTGCTTTATTCGGCCCTTTTCAGTCTTTTTTTACTTATATAAATTAAAATTAGAAATCAATTATATTCAGTTTGAAATTGCATTTTAAGATAGTTCAGACTCAGAATAACATGATTAAGAAAAAAAAAAATTTTATTTAAAATTTAAAAAATTAAAAAAATTATTTTATTTAAAATTTAAAAAATTTAAAAAAAAAATGTTTTAGAAAATTTTTAAAATTTTTTTAAAGTCCTTATTTCCTACTTTTTAAATAAAAAAAAATTGAGAATATCTCATTTAGTTTGAAAGATATTAATTTAGTTTCATTTCACAAACACAATACAACATAGTAATTTAACAAGGAAGAAAGTCGGTCAAGCCCGACTTTATAATACTCTGTACCAACGAACATAAATTTTGATGCTGCAGTGGCAGCGGTAAACAGCGCTGCTAATGCGCTGCTGCAGCAAGCACTCTTTTGATCATATCTCGAGAACCGTTGATCCGATCCTTTGGGAAATCGATAAATCATTTTGATTAGAATATATGTCCAGGTTCGAACCTTCTATCTATAAAACTGTGAGGGATACGACGTTTTTCTCAAATTGCGGGGCGGGAGGGGGCGTGGCCAAAATTGAAAATAAACTTAATCTGCCTGCAGATAGAAGAAGCATATGTCCCATACATGTCAAACCTCTTTCTCTTACCATCTCTGAGATCTGTGCGTTCATACGGACAGACAGACGGACAGACGGACGGACATGGCTATATCGACTCGGCTGTTGATGCTGATCAAGAATATATATACTTTATGGGGTCGGAGATGCTTTCATCTGGCTGTTACATACTTTTGCACAAACTTATTATACTCTATGTACCTTTGGTACAGAGTATAACAAAAAAATTCTAGCGCGAAACCCCACGAATCTCGGAAGTTCTGGTCCACGGAAGTGTTACGTTCTTTGTTTTCCAGTGGTTAGTGGTATAGTCAACTTTAACTAAATTTTTTTTAAACAACTCTTAAACGCAGGTCACAAACAACAAATTTTTTAGCTAATACATACCTCTAGATATAAATAGTTACACTTTTTATCCGCGATAATAGTAATCGATAGAGACTCAATTTCGACACAAACAAACACTTTGAAAATTGAATTAAACGACGCTAGATCTACCATTTCGCTCACTGTGAAGCGTCCTCAAAGTTTCATTGCAATTATATGAACATATTTCGCGGGTTTTGAGCCTAAAACAATTTTCTAATAATGCCGCTCCCACCTGCCCCCCTGTGACTTTTTCTATTCCCAAAATTAAAGAGGCCCATAAATGGACGAAGCTACCACGATAAATAAATTAAATTAACACTTGTTTGCAAACATGAAGTTTTCTGAGTCAAAAAACCATTTCGTCAGATTCTGAACAGAAAAGTGTCTCATGGAGACAGTTGAACAAAAAAACTAAAAAAAAAACTGACTGAGCGAAGACTGCTTTGGGGCGATTTACCGAGCGATTTGGGAAATTGCTTGTTGAATAAACCAAACATGCGATAAGTTTAATTTTTTTTTGATGTGTAGAGTAGGTAGTTTAAAGGAATTACACGAAGTTTCTTAATTTTTTTAATTGGTTCAAAAGGATATTTTAATATATCAATTTAATATTAAAGTATTGATTTTTTAAGTTCGAAATGTATACTTGATATTTTCAAACAGTCTTTTTCAACTTTATCATATCGGCTCTTTAATGATTTGAAAAAACATAACATTAAGTCCCAGATAATATCATTGTTTTTTATTCTTTGTACTAACGGACAGACGGACATGACCATATCGACTCGGTCGTTGATCCTACCGTTTGTCTATTATATTCAGTTGCACAAGCTTAATAAACTTTCCCTGTGAACCTTTGGTACAATATATAAAAAATCACATCTGCCACAATTGTTCGTTCTTTTTATATAGTAATCAGCATTATTTTTTTGGGTAATCAAGTTGGAAAAAAAAGATAACAGATAGTCAAGTTATTAACAATTTGCACACCCACCTATGTAAGGTAGCGTTGGTTATCGTTAAATATTTGGCATACAATAAGGCACAAATCCCAGCAAATAGAAAACAGGTTGCATACTTTGCTATCACCCGAAACTTTTCAATAGCCTTTCCATACAGACCACGACTAATGCAAATGGAAACAGCAAAAGGGGTCAAGGGAAATTATCTTTGTTCCGTCGTCGTTTGCCTAATAATTTTTCTCTTAACAAAAACAAGTAAGAAAGTCGGTCAAGCCCGACTATAATATGCTCTGTACCTCCCAAACTTTGTGTTAAGGTGTAAGAAGTGCTGCCCATCACAGTTGCGACCGATGCTGCGCATAAATGTTTGTTTTCCTTATAACGTGACTATTGTTCATCCGATCTTTACCATTCCTTAGGTAAATCGATAAATTATCCCGAATTTTAAATATGTCCAAAAAGTTGGAACCATCTATCTCTAAAACTGTTAAAGATATAACGTTTTTTCCAATTTGCGGGGGCGGGAGGGGTCGTGGCAAAATTAAACTTGATCTGATTGCAAGAATAAGAAGTTTGTGTCCAATTTATGTCAAACCTTTACCTCTTACCATCTCTGAGATCTGTTTGGCTAAATTACATACTTTTACACAAGCTCAATGTACTCTGTGTACCTTTGGTACACAGTATAATAAGGTTATTCCCAATTCATTCATAACAATGTGATGCAAGACGGCTTAGCGCTTTTTTTAACCATTAACTTTTCAGTATGCTACTAACAATTGTTTGCAACTCAGCTAACAACTTTTGCCTCCTGCCTCACCACTTTATTGCAGTATTGAGCTGAGGGTCCGGTATTTTACATGTAATGTCAGTTAAAGAAATGGCAAATCAATAAGATTATTGTTGCTGTTCAAGAATAAACAATAAAAACTTTAGAAGATCGAGTGTAGTAGTTCCTGCGTGCTTAACAGACAATTTGGGAATATCTTTATCAAGCGCCTTCAAACGTTTTTCTACCAAGCATCTTAGAAGTGATCGCTACATGGAACTAACCCATCTGTTTTTTTTTTTACATTCTCATTTGCAGAGTAGCCAGCTTTCCACCTAACCTGTCCTAACCCAACTTAATCCAATCACACCGCACCTGTTCCTCTAGAGTACATTAAAATGACTGATGACAAGAATGGGAATAATAACAACAACTACAACGCTGTATCGAGCAGGTTAAAACAGCCGGAACAGCCCACAGAGCACCTGTTGCAGTATCAGGCAAAAAACGGACCGCCACCGCAGATATTGCCACTGCCAAAAAGTACAACAGCAGAATCGCATCCAGTGAAAAAGAAGCGACGCGATAAAAGTGATCTGGGCGATGACTTTGTGCCTCCCGATGGAGGTTGGGGTTGGCTGGTGGCCATTGCCAGTGGTATAAATATTGTGAGTAGCAGCATTTGATGGAATAGCTAAAGGTATCAGTCAATGCTTGGTTTTCCTGATTGCAGCTGGTGACTTTTGCATTGGCCCAGCAGTTTGGCATCATCTTTTCCGATCGTATGAAGAAGCTGGGCATTAGCAGTTCGGAGCTAACCACCATTATTAATACACAGATTGCGGTGTCTGCCTTTACGGGTAAGTTTGAGCGAGTGCAAATTGAGACCCAACTTAACACTTTCACTTGAAGGCTTGCTCAATGGTCCCCTGTTTCGACGCTACACCTACCGTGTTGTGGCCCTGGTCGGATCGGTACTCACGTTTGTGGGTCTCTTCTGGATGGTGTTTGCGGAATCATTCGCCGTATACCTTTTCAGTTTCTCCATTATGTATGGATTTGGACGGGGCCTGACAGTCTCCGCCTCCTCACTGGCGGTGAACACATACTTTAAGGTGAAGCGGCGTACAGCAACCGCATATCAGTTTGGTGTGGCTGGCTTGGGCCCGATTGTATGTCCATATTTTGCTACCTACATGCTGAAGTTCTTTGGGGTTCAGGGCACGACTCTGCTCTTTGCCGGCGCCTCGCTGCATACGATTGCTTGCTCGCTGATCTACCAACCGGTGAAGTGGCATGTGGTGAAACGGGACAAGGATGCTGAGGCGCTCCAGCAGCAAACACCGCACGAGGACGAGGATCATGATATCATTAAGCATGTGGTGGAGCCGGAGACTCCTGTGCTGCCTCGTGCCAATGATGGTTGGTTTGGCTCACGAGTCTCTCTCAACAGCAGCGGCGCACGGAACCGTGTAAATACTTGGGACAAGACTGAAAACGGAGGACACGTAGAACTGAAGCGTTTGAACAGTCGTGACTCGACCGGTACCAGGCAGCAACGTAGCATCTCTATAAGCCACAGCATCAAGGAAGACCCATACGAACATGACAAAGATTACGAAAGTGATCATGCAGAAGAGCCCTTAAAGGGAGGCCTGCCGACATCGGCTCCGGCCCAGTTGACAGCCAGGGAACAGCAACAGCTGGAGGATGAAATTGAGCAGGAGCGTCGCAAGAAGCTGCCATTCTATATGAAGATAGTTATCTTTTTCGATCTGGATCTGTTGAGGGACATCACCTACGTAAACCTGGCCGTCGGCCTCACGCTGATCAATTTTGTGGAAATTAACTTTGCCATCCTAACGCCTTTCATTCTCTATGATCTCGGTTTTACCCGCAATGAAGCCGCGTTTGCCATGTCCCTGCTGGGCTTCTTTGATTTGATTGTCAGATTCGCCATTCCGTTGATCACCGCAAAGTTCAACTGCAGCAACCGCACCTTTTTTGTGGTGGGCATCCTGGGCATGTGTGTGGGCCGTGCCTTTCTCTCAATGACATCTAACTTCTACGTGATGGTTGGTATCTTTTTGTGGCTTGGACTGAATAAGGCTTTCCGCACAGTGTTTTGGTCCCTAATCATACCAAGCTATGTGCCGCTGAAGCGTCTGCCGGCCGCGGCAGGATTGCAGCTACTCATGTCAGGCACCTTCTCCATGGCGTTTGGACCCCTGATTGGTAAGTGCATATCGATCGATCTCTACATGACAGAATGTGCTTGTGTGCTCTAACCACCGCGCACCTACCACCACAAAACCCTAATCCACTTCCACTCCTAGGTCTGGTGCGGGACAAGACTAGCTATGCCGTGACCTTAAACTGTCTCAACGCATTGTGCGTTGCGGCCATTGCCGGTTGGTATTTGGAGGATTGCATCCGTGGCCGTCGTCGCAAGTCTCCGCCAGTAACAGATGCCACTGTCAGCAAGTAAGCACCGTTGGATCGTCTCTGGAAGCACCTCTGGCCAGTCTAGTCGTACTCTATGTCGCCCCTAAAGCCACAATCCGCACTACTCCAACCCCATAACCATAAACGTTTAGTGTAGCAAATTTTTTTGTTGTTAACTTTTCTTTTTTTTTCTATTTTTATGTAAATTATAATGCTTGTACATTTTGTATATAATAATTGAACGTAGCTTATTATTTTTATTAATTAATTGATAAATGCTAATAATATACGTAAGTTGGCAAACTAAATACAAATCGATGCCTTTTTGAATCAAACGCTCATGTCATTTCATTATGAACCTTACACTGTCAAACCCTACTGTACTATACTCTGTACCTACGAAAGTGTATGCTCAATATGTATTTCCAGTAACAACAAAAAGCAGCGCTGATGCAGCCAGCTATTTTAAGCTCATAGCTTGACTATCACTCATCCCATCTTTACCATATATCGGCGGATCGATAACTCATACTGATTACTAAATATGTCTTAAAGGTACGAACCATCTTTCTAAAAAACAGTGGGAGATATGCGGTTTTTTACAAATTGCGAGGTGTGTTCAAAGGAAAAGGGGAATTTGGAATTTTTTTTGAAAAGTACCTATTTATTCATCAATATCCATTTTGTCCCCTTCAAAGTAATCGCCTCCGGATATAATACACTTGTGCCCACGCTTTTTCTAGTCCCTGAAGTACTTCTGAAATGCGCTTTTTGGTATGTTCATCAGCTCGTTCTTTGATTCTGACTTCAATTGTGGCCAAACGCTTTCCTTTCATTGGTCTTTTCAGTTTTGAGAATAGGAAAAAGTCGCAGGGAGCCAAATCTGGTGAGTACGGTGGTTAAGGCATGATTACGATGTCGTTTTTGTCCAAAAAATCACGAACAAGCATTACTGTGTGAGCTGGTGCATTATCGTGATGCAGAATCCACGATTTGTTGTTCCACTATTCCGATCGTTTGAGCCGTATTGCTTCTCGCAAACGTTGCATAACTTCCTTGTAGTATTCCTTATTAACTCATGATTCACCACACCATTGTAATCAAAGAAAACCGTGAGCAAAACCTTCACATTTGATCCAACTTGGCGTGCTTTTTTCGGTCTTCGCTCATCTGTGCGCTTCCATTGGGATGATTGGGCCTTGGTTTCGATGTCATAACTATATACCAACGTTTTGTCGCCAGCTATGAGCCGTTTGAGCAATCCCGGATTGTCGTTGACGTCATTCAACAACTCCTGAGCGATACTAATGCGACGTTGCTTTTGCTCAAAATTAAGTCAAAAATCGAGGAGCACACAAAAGCGTGACTAACCTTTTCCGTTTCCCGAAACAAACTGTTGAAACTTCTGTACATATGCTAAAACAACAACAACGCGACCCGCCGTCAGACAGCGAAATACAGGTAGAGAGTATATGCACATATAAAAAACAATAAAGAAAGTCGATCAAGCCCAACTTTAATATACAATGTACATGTTAAAGGACTTTATACCTGGTACGTCCACCACAGACCAGATATTTACATTGCGACAAATACTGGAGAAAGTCCATGCGACAGAAATCAGCACCGACCATATTTTTGTTGATTATAAAGCCGCATTCGACACACCGATAGGGTCAACGTTCGACTTTGCATGATGACGTTGAGAAGCACACAAAGCTCCGTCAAAATGGGAAACAACCTCTCAGAGCTATTTGATTTCAAAAGAGGTTTTAGGCAGGGTGACACTTTATCGTGTGACTTCATTAATCTGCTGATGGAGTATATACTGTGTTAGTGCTCAAATGCTAAAATAACGGGCACCATATTTTTCAAAGATATAATGCCACTTGCATATGTTGACAACCGTTCTTCCGATCTTTACCATTCCTTTGGCGGATCGATAAATAATCCTGACTACTAAATTCAGAAGTCCATAAGGAACGCACCTTCTATATATAAATCTGTGGCAGATATGACGTGTTATCCAATTTGCGGGGACGGTAGAGGGCCTGGCAAAAGTTGAACATAAACTTGATCTGCCAGTAAGTATAAGAAGCATATGTCCCATCCAAGTCAAACCTCTATCTCTTATCATCACAGAGATCTGTTTGTTCATACGGACAGACGGACAGATAGACAGACAGACGGATGGACAGACGAACATGGCTAGATCGACTCTGCTGTTGATGCTGATCAAGAGTTTGAAAATCTTAACATACTTTTCACGGGACCCAGTACATATTGTCGGGCATGTCGAGTATAGCAGTGCCGCATACTTGGTTTCTTCCTAACACCGCCAAACACAAATCTGAAGTTATGGCCCAAAAACCGCTTTTTTGCTTTTCTTACTCATTTAAATTGAAATAACTCGCGCATGGACTGTCTGATTGTTCATAGCCTTTAAAATTCCGATAGCGACGAGAGGAATCTAAAGTATGATAACCAATGGTTTGACAGATTTAACGTGATGGCTAAGAAATGCGGGTTACAGATCTGGCATTTTCTTCTTTTACTTTGACCCCCACTGGTTTTACTATTGAATTCTATGCGATTTTTTGTTAAGTTTTATTATATAAGCCCATCAAATTCCCAATGAATTTGGTTTCTGTTTGACAAAGCTATTCCCTTTTTTCTGAGTACCCATTGTCAATCCAGTATTTTATTTTGAGTGTGTTTACATATTAGTATGTGTTTTATTATGAATGCCCCTAAAAGAATAATATGATTTGTTTGGCGGCAAATTTAAATAACTCTTATCAAATACCTAAGAAGTAATTATATATTTACGTATAAGTTGCACAGTTTCTGGACCAAGATTAGCATTCTCCGAATAATGTTACCCAAGAAATATTAGCTTAGCGAATCCAATAGCATCAACCAATAGTGACTATTTGTATACAAAAGGTATGCATAGGGTATTATAAAATTGTCCGGATGTTAGTAACGCATAGAAGGAAGCATCTCCGACCACATAAAGTATATATATTCTTGATCAGCATGACGAGCTGAGTTGATTTAGTCTAGTCCGTCTGTCCGTCTGTTTCAATGCTCCGTCAGTTTTAAAGCTCCTCCGTCAGTTTTAATGCTATCCGCACCAAACTTTGCACGAAGTCTTTTGGTACAAATACGCTGCACATTTTTCGGAACCGGCCGAATCGGATGACTATAGCATATAGCTGTCATAGGAACGATCGGTTGAATCTCAATCTCAAAAAAGAAATAATGAAATCCAATAAATACTAGTAAGTTGTGCACTGTAAAAAGTGCAGTATGGCATTAAGAGCTTGTACAATGTACATATCTTCGTAAATCGAAAGTGTACATTTTAAAAGCTGACAGCCCAAAAGACACAGTTTTACTAGAACTTTTTTAGTAAAAAAATTGAGCTGTGAAGTTGAAGAATTTTTAATTTTTATACAAGTCGAAAACTAGAAGATGAAAATCGCTGTTCGCAGTTGAGCTACGGAATTGTTGAATTGAGGAAAATAGTATTTTTGCAAACATTTCTGTAGAAATGTTTTGTTTTATTCTTTTTGTTGAAAATATTCGAAAATTTGATTTTTTTGGTAAAAATAGTAAAAATCTTTTTTCAAAATTTCAGGAAAATTAGATCTAAAATAAAAAATAGGGAAAAGTTAACTTTATACTCTTGCAGCTTCCATTGAAAACAAAAAATTTTTTTTACTAAAACTTCTTTTTCGACCGAGTCATCCGATTTTGCTAAAACTTTGTAGAAATGTGATAATGTATATAAAATATGAATTTGCCAAAAAAAGGAACTAGTTTTTCGACCGATCGTTCCTATGGGAGCTATATGCTTTAGTCATCCGATTTCGACCAAACTTTGTAGAATTGTGTAAAAGTATATAAAATAAGTGTATGCCAATGATAAAGACGTTTTCATTAAAAACAAAAAAGTTTTTCTCACTGGAACTAGTTTTTCGACCGATCGTTCCTATGGGAGCTATATGCTATAGTCATCCGATTTCGACCAAACTTAGTGAAATCGTGGGAAAGGATAGTAAACTAAGAAATACGTACTTTGGAGGCGTTAAGACTAGTTTTTCGAGCGATCCTTCCTATGGCAGCTATATGCTATAGTTATCCGATCCGGCCGGTTCCGACAAATGTGCAGCGTATATGTACCAGAAGACTTCGTGCAAAGTTTGGCGAGGATCGCTTTAAAACTGACGGAGGAGATAGCATAGAAACAGACAGACGGACAGACGGACGGACGGACAGACGGACAGGGCTAAATCAACTCAGCTCGTCATGCTGATCAAGAATATACATATATACTTTATGTGGTCGGAGATGCTTCCTTCAATGCGTTACAAACATCCGCACAATTTTATAATACCCTCTGCAAGGGTATAAAAATGGATTAGAAAAGTTATAGCAGAAATGGGTTAAATTTTTTTTATTTTTGTAAACTAGTTTAACTAGCGATCCTCAGTGCGTAAATAACAGTACCTTTTTTTCTAAACATGTAATCGAGGAATTTTCAACTTAAATACCATTTTGTCACTAATTCTCTTGGTTTCTGCAACAAATACATCAAAAATTTGTTAGTTTTTTCTTGTTTAAAGTAGTTACGTAAGGTAGAAATCAATAAGAAAGCACCTTCGCGCATAATATTGCCACTTGAAGAGAGAGTAAGAATTAATTTGAATATCCAACACTATTTTGAACAATCGTTCATAATATTTTAACATTTATTTCAAAGCTCTTCGTTTCGTAAGTGCATTTCACTGCTGATAGCTTTATGCAAAAGTCGAAATATTATTCAGCATTTTCTGATTACTGCACATTTAATTGTGCTTTGCATATATTTGGAGAACTAGGATAATTGGTCTCTGGGAGGGGGGGAGCTATATTAAGTTTGTGCAAAAGTATGTAACAGCCAGAGGGGGGCATCCCCGACCCTACAAAGTATATATATTCTTGATCACCTTCAACAGTCAAGTAGATCTCAGAGATGGTAAGAGATCGTGGTTCGACGAGTATGTTACAAAAGCTTCTTATTCTTGCAGGCAGATCAAGTTTATTTTCAATTTTGAACATGCCCCCTTCAACAACGGAAAATTGGAAAAATCGTTATATCTCCCAAAGTTTTGTAGATAGAACGTTCTTAACCTCTGGACATATTTAGAAATCAGGATTTTTTAGCAGTCCGCCAAAGGAATGGAAAATATCGGATGATCGGTTGTCGAGTTATAAGGAAAACAAACAGTTATGGGCAGCACCGGTCGCAACGTTGAAGGGCAGCACTTCACAGGTACAGAGTATATTATAGTCGGGCTTGACCAACTTTCTTTCTTGTTTTAATATGAATTTCTCAAATTTTTGAGTTGGTACACTTATAGTTTAACCAACATCTCAATTTACAAAAGTTAGATAGAGCAAGGAATAAATTAAGAGGTTACTGATTTTCCACTAATCCAGTAAAACTTTGTTTTTAAATCGGCTTAATTGTTTAAGTATTAGAACCCAAAATCTTTGAAAAAATAAATTTGATTGCTGAATTCTTGCAATTTTTTTATTAAAGTCGGTCACTCCCGACTTCACGTGTCAAAGTTTGCGTTAAGGTATGTGAAGTGCTGCACATCGTCGTTACGGCCGGTGCTGCCCATAAAATTGTTAGGTTTTTTTTATAACTCGACTATCAATCATCCGATTTTTATCATTCTTTTGGCGGATCGCTAAATAATCCTGATTACTTATTATGTCCTGAAGGATCAAACCTTCTATCTATAAAACTGTGGTAGATATGACGTTTTTCCAAATTGCGGGGGCTGGAGGGAGTGTAGTTAATTGAAAATAAACTTGATCTGCCTGCAAATATAAAAAGCATATGTCCCACACATATCAAACCTCAATCTCTTACCATCTCTGAGATCTGTTTGTTCATACGGACGGACGGACAGACTGAAGGACGGACAGACAGACATACCATTATCCACTTGGCTGTTAATGCTGATCAAGAATATATATACTTTTTGGGGTCGGAGATGCTTTCTTCTGGCAGTTTTGCATACTTTTGCACAAACTTAATATACTCTGTGTACCTCTGGTACAGAGTATAAAAACGTGACCATAAAAAATTTTCAATTCAATTTTCGAGTTCAGCATTCCAAACTAAACAAAAACGACAAAGCAAAGCTAACTTCGTCTGTGCCGAATTCAAATTCACTTGAAACTTTTGTGAACAATGACTTAATATAAAAGCTTTATGTCCTGCGTCATTGGGATATTAAATCACAAAATAGGGGAAAGCTAACTTCGGCTCGGCCGAAGTTTTGTATACCTTTGCAGCTTCCATTGAAAACAAAAAAGTTTTTCTAACTAAGACTACTTTTTGGATCTTACTTTTCTATGGGATCTATAGATGTTTAAACTCGACCAAACTTGGTGAAATAATGGAAAAGCATAATACACTGTTAATTACGAAATTTCGAGGCGATCCCATTTAAAACAAAAAAGTTTTTCTCACTAGAACTTCTTTTTCGACCGATTATTCATACTGCAGCTATAGTCATCCGATTTTGACAAAACTTTGTAGAAATGTGTTAAAGTATATAAAATAAGAATATGCCAATGAAAAGTACGTTTTCATTAAAAACAAAAAAGTTTTCCTCACTCGAACTAGTTTTTCGACCGATCGTTCCTATAGGAGCTATATGCTTTAGTCATCCGATTTCGACCAAACTTTGTAGAATTGTGTAAAAAATATAAAATAAGTGTATGCCAATGATAAGGACGTTTTCATTAAAAACAAAAAAGTTTTTCTCACTAGAACTAGTTTTTCGACCGATCGTTCCTATGGCAGCTATATGCTATAGTCATCCGATTTCGACCAAACTTAGTGAAATCATGGCACGGGGTAGTAAACTAAGAAATACGTACTTTGGAGGCGTTTCCATTAAAAAAAAATTGTTTCCCGCTTAGACTAGTTTTTCGACCGATCGTTCCTATGGGAGCTATATGCTATAGTCATCCGATCCGGTCGGTTCCGACGAATGTGCAGCGTATTTGTACCAAAAGACTTCGGGCAAAGTTTGGTGAGGATAGCCTTAAAACTGACGGAGGAAATAGCATAGAAACAGACGGACTGGAGGACAGACGGACGGACAGACGGACAGGGCTAAATCAACTCAGCTCGTCATGCTGATCAAGAATATATATACTTTGTGTGGTCGGAGCTGCTTTCTTCTATGCGTTACAAACATCCGGAAAATTTTAAAATACCATCTGCAAGGGTATAAAAATTAAAAAAAAAATTTCATGGCTGCTTCAAGAAGTGACCATCCGATTTTCGCGATTCGGACATATGTGCAGTGAGCTGCTAAAAGATATCTCTGTGCAAATTTTCAGCTCGATACTTTCAAAACTGAGGGATTAGTTTGCGAAAAAACAGACAGACGGACGGACAAAGCTCAATCGACTCAGCTCGTCATGCTGATCATGAATATATATACTCTATGTGGTCGGAGATGATTCCTTCAATGCGTTCCAAACTTCTGGGCAAAACTATTTTAACCATTTTAAGTGTATAATGAAATGATTACAAAATTAGACATTTTTTTGAGCGAAGCTCTTCTACGGACGGTCGCCGGGGGCAAATCCAGAAAACGATTGTCTTTGCGACAGATTTCTTTGGCTACGCTTTTGACTTTGCAAAGTCAGCAGCAAGACAGCGATAGCAGCATGTGGGTTGTGAGTGGGTGTATGGTGTAGGTGGATTAGCGATGACCAAAACGTGACCGAACAGTGACCAAAACACTAACCAAAACAGTGACCGAAACAGCGACCAAAACAATGACCGAAACAGCGTCCGAAACAGTCACCGAAACAGTGTCCGAAAAAGTGACCGAGCATTGACTAAAGCAATGACCGAAACAGTGATGAAAACAGGGACCTAAACAGGAACCAAAAAAGGGACCGAATCAGGGACCGAAACTGTGACCAAAACAATGACCAAAACAGTGACCAGAACAGTGACCAAAACAGTCAGCGAAACAGTGTCCGAAACAGTCACCAAAACTGTGACCGAAATAGTGACGGAAACAGTGACCAAGACCATGACCAAAACAGTCACCTAAGCTGTTTCCGAAACAGTGACCAAAACAGTGACCGAAACAGTGACGAAAACAGTGACCGAGATTTGACCGAAACAGTGATAAATACAGTAAACAAAACAGTGACCTAAGCAGTGACCTAAACAGTGACCAAAACAGTGACCAAAATAGTGACCGAAACAGCGACTTTATTGTGCCCGAGTTTTTGAAAGGACGAATTCCGGTCAAATAGTATCGGTCAGAACACAATGAAAATGAGCAGGCGTCCCTATAAGATCGTAGGATCGATAGTAGTCCCGAACAATTTCCAGCACCTTCAAGTGCTTCAGAAGAATGCGACGACTTTGCCACCAATACATTACTTAAATTTGTAATATCTGCACTTAAAAATCGTAAAAAATTTCAGAGTCTTTATTTTAAAGCTAAGAAATAGTTTGATACTATGACTTCATAGTAGTTCGAAAATCAATGGGCGCATTCAGCAGATAAATCCTATTTACGATTTATGATTGCCGATTTTACCTGCTGAATGAAGTGATTACCGCTTGCGATTGGTAAATTTAATTGTTGAAAAGCAATCCATCAAAAAGTATGTTGGTAACCGACTCTGTCTACCTTTGTACAAACATTCGCTTAAAAATTACTATTTATTGTCCGTAAATATTGAGGTTTATTGGAGTAAAGGTTGTTTTGTTTTAAAAAAAAGTCACAGAATATCAGTTAATGCCTTTCAGCAGAGAATCATCAGCAATTGCAAATCGTAAATCAGTAATCTTAAATCAGATTTATCTGCTGAATGCGCCCAATGTTGAATTTTAAAAATAAATGTCGTTAAATGGGATAATTGGGATATTCAGCCACCATTTCTTTGATTAAGGCCAGTATCCAGATGTGAATTAATTCGATGTAAAATAAAATTTTCATACAAAAATTACAGAGGAAATGTAGAAATAAAATTTTGCTTCAAAAATTTTTAAGGAAATTTTACTTTACATCGAATTAATTCACATTTGGATACAGGCCTTAAAATTGTCAAGTTTTTAAAAACTTATAGCACTATCGTCAACATCGATTTTTGATAGGGCCAAAAACAAAACAAAAACAAAATTACTCTATATTCTTTTGTAATTTTAAGCGATCCCTCGTAAAGAGCTTCTTTTGAAGAACGTTTTCATCAGAACACAAAAACAATGAAAACGAAATACCAAAGACGATGGGACATCCATATGATGGCGCACTAACTATTGCTGGAGTTTGAACAGAGATATTTTTTGTAGATTTGTTGTGGGCCGTTTTCCGTTGGTTACTTGTTGTGGATTCTGGGGTTTGTGATCCGGCCGTCTTCCCTTACTGCACTCAAAAAAATGTTCTTCCTTAATTTCAGGAAGTGGTGAGCCTAAAATGAAAAAATGGACTATAATCTAAATATTTAGGTAGTTTTTTACCTAAAAAAAAAATTTAGGCAGCAAATTTTAGGTTCTACGAGTTTTTTTAACACCACATACGCGTGATTTTAAAAAGGTGAGTACCATCGAGTACCAATGTAGGCCGATAACCGGCTTAGACTGAAAACAGTCCACTCATACTAAAGAAAAGTTAACAAGGGAAGTCTGCAGAGACTTAAGACCACTAAGAGACCTATTTTCTACTTAATCAATGAAATAAATGAAGATTTTGGAAAAAAAAAATGTGCAACATGGGAAATTTGAATTCTTTAGCCGGAGAAACCCAATTCTTAGTCTGCAAAACAGCGCCATCTAGCGGCACGCGTGGTGCAGCGATTTTGGTTCTCACTCCTGCAGCGCACACTGGTTTTTTTTTACTTTTTTTGGCATAAACTTGAGTTAAAATTTTTCAGTTTTTAAATATACGGCCCTGTTCCGAATTCCGAGTCGGTTTCAGTGTAAAAGTTGCTTTTTCTAATGCAAGGTTTACAATGTTATATGAAAAGTAAGCAGAATGTCTGTGGCTACTAGATCAGGTCTTTTCTTTTTGACGAATTAAATTCATTTGGCATTGAGCAATCGGTTTCAGCTGCTCAAGCAATTCCGATTTTTGTCAAGCCTAATCAAGTTACCGTTGATATGATTGTTACCTTCCATATACCATTGTTAAGATTTAACTCTAAATGCAAACGTTTACACGAAAACCGACTCGGAATTCGGAACAGGGCCGAGAAACTGTTTTTTTTTTTTTTTGACATTTGCATAATCATATTAGATTAGGAAAAAAACTATTTCAAACTTAGTGGCAACACTGTTTTCTTGACGAGCTGTTGAAGTCAGCTGATTGTAAGCCACGTGTTTGTTGTGAAATTGGCTGCAAACAGTACTTCAATTTAACTGCGTTCTAAAAGTTTAAGGTAAAATAACAAGTGTAAATATGGATAACGTTTGTCCAGGTATGTAGTATTATGATTTTATAACCTAGTTTATCATTGATTTGTGCTTTTGTCCAATTGTGCCGTGTGTTGTTTGTGAGTAATTTTAGGTTGACCCTAACCAATGTAACTGTCTTTCGTGGAATATAAGTTGTGCATGGCACAGCATTGCAAAAAGTTGTAAATGCTAAGTTATTAACAAAAGTGTACAGATTAATGTGTAATTAACGTTTTCTGCGACCACTTGATCCCTTTCGAAAAAATCGGGCTTATTGCAGCTGAGTTCGTGTTTGGCCATGCAACCTTGCTTGTGATTTGGAAATTACAATTACACAGCACATATTGCAAAAAATCAGGAAAAAGAACTTAAATAATGCTCATACTATGATGATATCGAAAAACATAAAAAACTTCGTCAACTATTTTAAGAAGCACTTGCGAAGAGGTGGTCGAACTCTAGAAAGATTTAAGAGAAAACACACAAAATGGATTGGTTCTAATATGACTATTCAAATCGAAGGCAATTGTGAGTCCACAAATAAATTTAGTCGCCCAAAGATGGATTTCCAAAACGGTAGTTCTCGTTTAAAACGAAAATCAGCAGCCGAGCTTTCAAAAGAAAATAATGACAACTCCTTTACTTTTGCTACAGTTTCTGCCAAAAAATCAAGAGACAAAGATATGACTTTTGTTTTGCAAGAAGCTGGAAATATTGATAATATTAATAAAGTAAAAAGAAAACTTATTGCAGTGGAACCCTTATAAATGTCCGCTGAAAGCGCGTTGGCATTTTTAATTGAAAATGAACTGACAAAAAAGCAATACATCAATATTAAACAGAACACAAAAAAAAATGGAAGTGATATTTACCCGCCATATCCTGATGTATTAAAGTCAAAATTAAAATGCAGACCTGATGATATAGCTTATTCTGAAAGTATGGTACAGGTTTCATTACAAAAATTGCTGGAACATACAGCTCATCGCATACTTAAAATGCAAGAGGAGGTCTTGAAATCACTTCCTAACATGGTGCGTTGCAAGTTAGTTTTCAGCTATGGATATGATCCTCCGGCCACAGTATGTCGAAGCAGCGTTTTAATGGTGCTTTACAGAACCCTCCCTATATATAACCACTACACACTGTTTTTTTTACTTTTTTTGGCATAAACCCAAAAAAAATTTCCATGTAGACAAGCCAAAACTAAATGGCAGTGGAAGTACCTTGGCTGCCTTGGGGAAAGTGCATCCGAATCCCGAAACAAGTTGTTGTACAAAAACGATAATCTATTCCAGAAAATGCTGGACAACATTACAGATGTTTTTAATAGAGCCATGGATAGTTCTAATCCCTTATTGTCTAGTCTCTGTCTCAAAGAACGGCCAAATAAGAAGAGAAAAAGCATACCAACAGATGTTGTCGCAATGTTGCAATCACCAAATATAAATATCAGGAAAAAATATGAAGATAGCGATTCCCAAAAGGACTCGTCAGATGAAGAGGATTACACACAGGATGAACTTGGATCTTGTTGAAGAAAATTAGTTTTACCTGTGTGGTTAGTAACAGTAAAAAGTAAAATCGGCTTGTCAAGATGACAACAGCCCCGATGGGCCAAAGCCGAGCCTCTCTCAATCTCTTGGCTTGTGCGCTTCTAATTTTAGCACAAGAGAAAGGGACCTACAGTTTAACGCCGAATCCGAACGGCAGTTTTTGAGTGGCTGTTCATGGCTAATTACTGCAATGCTGGCGCCAACAGCAAGAGGTGTGGCCGGGTGTAAAGTTTTATTCAAAGAAAAAAACTTTTTCATTAGATGTTCCGAGGCGGGATAGAACCCACGACCTCATGCTCAGCAGTCGCGCTCACTAACCGCTGAGCCACTCCGGCCAACCGATTCTTTATAGTTAGTTTATTTAAATTTTCAGAATATGACAGCTGTAACTCAAAACGATGAACCATCGATGCTATAAAATGGAATAAAATGTACCGAATATTGATATATTTTTTTTATTAGAAGCTTGAAACTTAAAAATATATTTTATGTCGGATAAGGAGCTTAAGTATATATCGAGTTTTAGTCCGATAGCGACCGATAGGTCTGATCGGTTATATGGCAGCTATATAAAACAGTGGTCGAAACCAAACCAGTGGTCGAAATCAAACATAAAACAAACTAAATTTTAGTTTGTTTGAATCGCACGCATTTTATTTTTTAAACGTCACCTTGGCTTTGTGTTTCGCTGCTTCGCACACAAGCAAACGCTTTCATTGTGTGAGTTTGGACACAACCCTTCAGTTCTAGAATTCATGCATCGTCAAATTCATGCCTTGTTCCCGATATCGATATCCTGGATTATCGACATCAATAAAAACGAAAACAAAACACCATAAAAACTACAATTTCAGGAATTAAGTAAATCAATTTAAATGCTGTAGTTATAAATGTTAAGACAATGCAGTGTGACCGTTTTACATTTGGTGGTATTTTGACGTTGAGTCACACTGGACCCTTAGCTGACCACCTCTAACTTTGTACAGTTTGACATGTGGACATGTGGAATTTGTGGAAGTGAGTTAAGCCATAGTTACTTTGTGTTTAATTGTAAAGTAAAATCGAACCCGTCTGGACGACTTAACAAATATTGTGTGATTTATATGAAATCGCTTATTAAGCAATGAAAAACCGAAAAGCCGGCAAGTTGACGTACGTGAATTTGGAAAGAGATGTTGGGAAGCATACATACATATATATGTACTTCTATCAGTCAAATTGCTGGCTACGATTGGGGGCATGGATAAGTTATTGAAAGAATTTGATTGCGAGCAGCTGAAAGAGTGTTTTGAAGGCAAGCTTTACACACGATTATATTTAAGTTGTTACACTCTTGCAAATACGGGGGCCGTCCCAGAAATAGCCGACCTAACTACTAAAACATAAAAATTATTCATTATTTTTTTTTATTTTCAACATAGGATCCTTTTAGGTCGATTCACTTTTCCCAGCGATGTTCAATAGCTTCGGTACCTTTTTATAATAAGAACTGTGAAGCTCTTCAAAATAGGCATTAACCTCAGACTCCACCACTTCAGTGTTGCCAAATTGTTTTCCTCCGAGCCATTTTTTCAAGTTTCGAAATAAAAAAAAATTCAGAGAGAGCTAAGTCTGGCGAATAAGGGGCGTGAGGTAGCAATTCAAATTTTAATTCATTAATTTTAGCCATTGCAACGAAAGAGGTGTGAACCGGCGTTTTTTGTTCTGAAGTCAGCAAACGCGGCACCCATCTTGCGCATAACTTTTTCATGTTCACTTTTTGTAATGCCTACACATTCAGCTAACTCACGAACTTTCAATCGCCGGTCACTCAATACACATTTTTTAATTTTGGCCACCATTTCTGAAGTGGTCACCTCATTTGGAGGCCCATTACGATGTTCATCTCGCAGCTCAAACGACCTCGCTTAAACTCAGCCATCCAATATTTTATTGTTGTAAACGAGGGAGCAGAATTACGTAAGGTAGAATCCAGCTCCTTTTTAATATTGGTTGGACTAAGACCTTTTATATGAAAGTATTGTATCACATAACGATGACCAATTTTGTCCATGTATGCAAATCAGTAACAAGCGTTCTCTATTAAAATCGACAAAAAAAAACTGTGCAAGGTAAAGGCACCAAACTTCAAACTTAAGCTTTTAATAGTCGGTACTTCCCCTTTTTAATATTTTTTGTGAACATTTTCCAACACTACTGTGCTAGGTCGGACATTTCTGGGACGGCCCTCGTAGCACCATAGTTTTGTAACGCATAGAGGGGGGCATCTATGGTCCTTTTGCAAAATAATTTCATGAAATGGGTCCGAAATTGCGTGCATGAACCACATTTCATGAACTCGACTTGCACACGAAAGTTCACTATAAATTCGACGTCAATTTATGAAGTACGAGGCGCAGCCAACTTAACGTTGCGTTGGTGCTGCCAGATCTGGTAAATTTGCGGATCTACCAAAGCTGCTTAAGTAGGAACAAATTTCATTTTGAAAATTGAGGAAATCATGATATCATAGCATAAACGTAGTATGTATTAGTCGATGTTGTTTTGAAAATCTACTGTCTGCAAATGGTCCTTCTGTCAGTCGCTTGCTGTGCTATCAAGTCTGCGTTCATTCAAAAGTATAAAAGTAACATATAATTAATCAAGTCTCAGTATGCTTTGTTTTTCATTCCTGAAATTGAGCTAGTTGTCAATAAAATAAAATGTTCTAATGCTTCAACTTGCAAGTATACATTAATTTTTGGTCAACCAAAAATAGATTTCTGCTGTTTTTAATTAAATTTTGTATTTGCTTGCAAACTAGAACATGGAATCAATAAAAAATCAATGCTACTTCTGACTCCGGAGCATTTAAAAGAAAGAGTGCCAAAAAATCTATTTGAAGTGCGAGTAACGTAAGTTAAAATTGATCTTACAATAATTCTTGTTTTTGCAGCACGTTGGAATAACAAACGAGACAGCCCAAACTAACGAAATAAGTGGAATACATTCTGAAGCATTGACGTGTGAGCCGAGCGCTTATTAAAGTTGTCTTCATTATTTAAAGAGATTCAAGCTTAGTATCGCGTCTTCCAATCTCTGGAGCTAATGCATCGCAAATTAATTTGTCAAATAATTTGTGACTTTTGGTGAAGAACGCCATCGAATGGCAACCAACAAATTTTAGCTGCATAGCCAAACAAATTGTTGACATTTTTCCAACAGAAGTAAAGGTATAATTTCACAACTCACATAGTACTGTTGCATAATCATACTCTCATCATTTTTGCTTAGGAAACTTACTATTTGGCAATCAAAAATAAAAAGGCTGGAGGATTGCTTTTAGCAAATACAGAACTCATTGGCCAAATACCGAATTGAAAGTCGGAAAACTGAAGAAGGTCAAGAAGATGAAGAATTTATTACCGAAGGTAAGAAAACTTTTGCAATTTTTTAATATTTCTAGCGTAGACCACTAGAAGCCTTACTAGAACTTAATTACTTCCATAACTTGAGATTTTTGGCGGCCAATCTGTCTATTTCAATATTGTAAAGCATAGAAGGAAGCATCTCCTCCCACATAAAGTATATGAACTCTTGATCAGCATGATAAGATGAGTTGATTTAACCGTGTCCGTCTGTTTCAATGCTATCACTCACTCTGTGGCCGGGTGGCTCAGCGGCTAGTGTGCGCGACCGCTGTGCAAGAGGTCGTGGGTTCGATCCCGCCTCGGAACATCTAATGAAAAGTTTTTTTCTTTGAATAAACTTTACACCCGGCCACACCTCTTTGCTGTTGGCGCCAGCTTTGTAGTAATTAGCCACAAAAAGCTTCTCAAACTGCCGTTCGGATTCGGTGTTAAACTGTAGGTCCCTTTCTCTTGTGCTAAAATTAGAAGCGTACGAGCCAAGAGATTGAGAGAGGCTCGGCTTTGGCCCTTTGGTGCTGTGTCAACTTGACAAGCCTTGGGGCTGTGTCAACCTGACAAGCCATTTTACTTTTACTTTACTCTACTTCATTAGTTAAAAAGTTTTCTTCACTAAACTTTGCCCAAAGTCTTTTAGTACAAAACCGATGCATTACCCAAAGCTTACCCTCAATATACTATGCAGTCAGAAAAAAACCGTTAATTTTCTACTTGAATTAAGTACAAACGGTGTCGATAGTACGGTAAGTACGAAAATACTTGATCCTAGCACAAAATTCTTGGATCAAGAACGATTTTTTCAATACCAAAATACTTGGTTTAAGACTATTGCGGGATATTCGAATGTTTTAAATATTTTTTTATCGTACTTTTAGGTTGTAATGGCCTTAAGCCAAGCCCGATTTACTCTCAAAAAAGTACAAAGTATTCTTACTCAAATTCCAGTAATTTTTAGTGTCAGCCCAAATACATTATAGAAAAAAAATAGGGGAAAGTTGCTCGGCCGAAGTTTTGTATACCCATGCAGCTTCCATTGAAAACAAAAAAAATATTCTATCTAAGACTACTAGCTACTATACTAGCTGAATACCCGGCGTCGCCCGGGTTCTTATGATTCTTAAGAGAGCGATTATATTCAATCTAGTGCAGGCTGCATGTCGGTATAAACATTTTGGACCGTGCGATCTTTTTCTCTATATACACGTCTTCATGATAATCTAAAATCGTGACTTTTTTTCAAATTGTGACTTTTTTGACCGTTTGATTAAAACCTTCTGTTTACCCGTCTACAATTGCCGTCTATCAAATCGTTACAATAATCCAGGCTCAAATCAAAAATTTGCAAGTTACGCAACAGCTTCCATTTACCAACGCCGGCATTGTAATATAAGCACTAAGCGCTTTCATAAATTCTCATAAGGTTATTTTGCAAATTTCGCGATTTTTATACCCTTGCAAAGGGTATTATAAAATTGTCCGGATGTTTGTAACGCATAGAAGGAATCATCTCCGACCACAAAAAGTATATATATTCTTGATCAGCACGACGAGCTGAGTTGATTTAGCCCTGTCCGTCTGTCCGTCCGTCTGTCCGTCTGTTTCTATGCTATCTCCTCCGTCAGTTTTAAAGCTATCCTCACCAAACTTTGCACGAAGTCTTTTGGTACAAATACGCTGAACCGGCCGGATCAGATGACTATAGCATATAGCTGCCATAGGAACGATCGGTTGAAAAACTAGTCTTAAAGGGAAAAACTTTTTTGTTTTTAATGAAAATGCCTCCAAAGTACGTATTTCTTAGTTTACTATCCCTTCCCATAATTTCACTAAACTTGGTCGAAATCGGAAGACTATAGCATATAGCTGCCATAGGAACGATCGGTCGAAAAACTAGTTCTAGTGAGAAAAACTTTTTTGTTTTTAATGAAAACGTCCTTATCATTGGCATACAATTAATTTATAAGCTTTTACACAATTCTTCAAAGTTTGGTCGAAATCGGATGACTATAGCATATAGCTTCCATAGGAACGATCGGTCGAAAAACTAGTTCTAGTGAGAAAAACTTTTTTGTTTTTAATGAAAACGTCCTTATCATTGGCATACAATTAATTTATATACTTTTACACAATTCTTCAAGGTTTGGTCGAAATCGGATGACTATAGCATATAGCTCCCATAGGAACGATCGGTCGAAAAACTAGTTTGAGTGAAGAAAACTTTTTTTGTTTTTAATGAAAACGTCCTTTTTATTGGCATACACTTATTTTATATACTTTGGACACATTTCTACAAAGTTTTATCAAAATCGGATGACTATAGCATATAGCTGCAGTATGAATGATCGGTCGAAAAAGAAGTTCTAGTGAGAAAAACTTTTTGTTTTAAATCGGACTGCCTCCAAATTTCGTAATTAACAGTGTATTATGCTATTCCATGATTTCACCAAGTTTAATCGAAATCAGACATCTATATAGTATAGATCCCCTAACTTTCCCCTATTTTTAGACCTTAGAAACCTTCGTGGGCAAGCGTTGCCCAAAGTTTTATGGCAATCCGATGAACGGTATAGTTTTTGAAATTTCGTGGTTTTTTGACCATTTCCGGCCCATTTCTTCATTTAAGATACCTTTGCGGGCAAGCGTACAACCATTCCTCAAAGCTTCATCAAAATCAAACATTTTGTAAATTTAGCGGTTCTTGGACCATTTTCCGCCCATATCTTCCACTTTGAAAACTTTCCGGGCAAGCGTCGAACAATTCCTCAATGTTAACTGCAAATTTTGCAATTTTCTCGGTTTTTTTTACCATTTTCTGAAAATTTCTTCAATTTAGAAACCGTTCAATTCATTCCCCAAAATTTGATTGCAATCGGATGAACGGTATAATTTTGTGAATTTTGCCATTTTTGGACCTTGGAAACCTTCGCGGCCAAGGGTCTAACCATTGACCAAAATTTCATCGCAATCGGATGAATGGTATAGTTTTTGAATTATCGCGGTTCTTGGACTATTTCCCACCCATTTCTTCAAATCAGAATCCTTCACACGCAGCGTCCAATCAATCTCCAAAGTTTTATAACAAACGAACATTTGGCAAATTTTCGCAGTTTCTTCTACTTGGAAACCTTCCCGGGCAAGCGTCGAACCATTCCCCAATGTTTTACCAGAACTGTAAATTTGGTAATTTTCGCGGTTTTTGGTCGATTTTCCGCAAATTTCTTCAACTAAGAAACCTTCCCTGGCAAGCGTTCAACCATTCCCAAAAGTTTTATTGCAATCGGATAAACGGTATATTTTGATTTTCGCGGTTTTTGGTCCATTTTCCGCAAATTTTTTCAACTTAGAAACCTTCCCGGGCAAGCGTTCAACCATTCTGCAAAGTTCCATCTCAATCGAAGCTTTAGCCAATTTCGCGGTTTTTGAACCATTTCCGCAGATTTCATCTACTTGGAAACCTTCCCGAGCAAGCGTCGAACCATTCCCCAAAGCTTTACCGAAACCATAAATTTTGCAATTTTCGCGGTTTTTGGACAATTTTCCGCAAATTTCTTCCACTTAGAAACCTTCCCTGGTAAGCGTTCAGCCATTCCCCAAAGATATATTGCAATCGGATGAACGGTATAATTTTGCAAATTTCGCGGTTTTTGGACCATTTCACAGACATGAAAAATTCGTGAAGATCGGTTCAGCGGTTTTGACGCCCATAAGGGACAAACATACAAACATACTTTCACTTTTATATAGATGTATAGATTGAGATTGAGCAATTGAACGAAAAACAGAGAAAAATAGCTAAAATTTGAAATAATATGAGTCTGGCTGAAAAACGGCTAAAATACAAACACAATAATCCCAAGCTAAAAGTGTCAGCACTGACGGTTGTCAGCACTAACGTGCTACGAATTGTGTAACCTAACTTAGTGACGTATAGAAATGTTTACTTACGTCGCTAACTAAAACCAAAAAATAATTAAATGATAAATTATTGGTTGTCGAACGGGATAAAAAGTATCTTATGTCCGTCTCCTGGCTCTAAGCTACCTTCCTACCAATTTTCACCCAAATCTGTTCTGCCGTTCTTGAGTTATAAGTGGTGTAACTAACACGACTTTCTTTTATATATATAGATATTTGTATTTGTATTTATTAACCTTCTTCCTAACGCTGAAGTAATCGGAGTTACTTAAATTACTAGCATTAGTCACAATAGCACAATATTTGGTATTAGAACAGATGTTGTTGGACCTAACTTAAAAATTATCTTTTTGACACAAGAATTCTTATTACAAATTATTTGATTGAAAATAGTATTAAACAATAATTCGATTTTTGATATTTATTATTAGATTATAATTAATTAGTTTTAAGATGAGTTATTATGTTTCGTTTAAATAGCGGTACATTCCTAATTGTTTTAATATTATTGGGCAGCATATTCCAAAGTCGAACAGCACAAGCAAAGAAGTGCTTATCACTACATGATAGCCTATTGCGGACTGCTATAAGATTGTTTGTTCTTATGGAGCCTGCAAAGCTTAACAGTTCGTAGAGATAGACTGGTTCCCTGGTTGTAATTATTTTGTGAATTGGTATTAATGTTCGCAAATCTATCCAGGAATTCAGGTCCATGGCAAAGATTTGTGCTGCGTATGTCGAAATATGGTCAGTAGACTTCTTATTAAAGACAAATCTGGCAATATTATTAAAAGCTACTTTAAGTTTTTGCTTGCTTACAGCATCACTTTTTCCAAAAACATCAATCCCATAAAACAATGCTAGAATAAGGTAAGTTTTTACAATTGTGAGCTTAGTCTTTATTGGCATGAAGTCTCGGATGAGTCTAAGCTGGCGAAGGTGACTGTAAGTTTTACCAATTGCGGAATTCATATGATCGGTCCATGTAAGTTTATAATTAAAAGTAATATCTAGGTTCCTAGCACGGTCCACATAGTCAATAAAAGAATTATTTATTTTAAGTTTCGGCAAGTTGCTTGTGCTGATCTTTTTTTATAAATGACCATGCACTTGGACTTCGACGGGTTGATGTGGAGTCCATTTTCCTAGCCAATTCGCCAACTAATTCTAGTTCGCTATTAAAAACATTTATACATTCAGATATTTCACTAACTGGACGACTCATATAGATTTGTAGATCGTCAGCATACATTTGGAGATCGCATTTTGACAGTACATTCGGTAGGTCATTTACATAAATTGAAAATAATAATGGCCCAAGAACTGAGCCTTGAGCAACTCCACGATTTGTTATTAAAAATGACCAGGTCTGTGAAGAGGTTACGACTGCTTGACTTCGACCAGTTAGGTTTGATCTCATTAATTTATTAGCCGTGGTGGAAAAATTATAGAGTCTTTCTAGTTTTGTGCATAGAATTCGGTGATCTACGGTGTCAAATGCCTTACTGCAGTCCAGTAGAGTTAGGAAAGCAGCATGGCTTTTGTCGACTTCTCTTCTAATATCTTCAGTCACCTTAAGTATCGCAGTGATACAGCTACGCGACTTACGAAAACCATGTAGTTCAGCGTTCCCCAGCCATGCCCCGGGGGGCCGAACACATTCGACGATTCAAGCCGAATGCGTGCCGAAGCAAAGCCTCAATGTGTGTTAGAGAGAGACAGAGAGAGGCAGAGAGCCTCTCTTTTTGGGGAACCCTGATGTAGTTTATCGTTCAGTAGACTGTTTTCTATAAAAAAAAAACTGCTTATTTGTGTGTAAATCAATTGCTCGAAAATTTTTGAAATGAAAGGTAAGATGGAAATCGGCCTGTACTCATTACTTGCTTTTGGAATGGGCAGTATTTTAGCAACTTTCCACCGACTTGAGAACGTCGAGGTTGTTATTGCAGTATTGCAAATGTGCGTTAAATGACTAAGGGTTTTTGGAATCAGGATTTTTAAGAACTTCGGATCGATATTATCAAGACCAGTAGCATTAGATTTTATTTTTAGAATAGCCTATATAGATTTCTGATTTCGCACAAGCTTGGTGAAATCATGGAAAAGCATAATACACTGTTAACTACGAAATTTGGAGGCGATCCCATTTAAAACAAAAAACTTTTTCTCACTAGAACTTCTTTTTCGACCGATCATTCATACTGCAGCTATATGCTAGAGTCATCCGATTTCGACCAAACTTTGTAGAGTTGTGTAAAAGTATATAAAATAAGTGCATGCCAATGATAAGGACGTTTTCATCAAAAACAAAAAAGTTTTTCTCACCAGAACTAGTTTTTAGACTGATCGTTCCTATGGGAGCTATATGCTATAGTCATCCGATTTCGACCAAACTTTGTAGAATTGTGTAAAAATATATAAAATAAGTGTATGTCAATGATAAGGACGTTTTCATTAAAAACAAAAAAGTTTTTTTTCACTAAGACTAGTTTTTCGACTGATCGTTCCTATGTCAGCTATATGCTATAGTCATCCGATCCGGCCGGTTCCGACAAATGTGCAGCGTATATGTACCAAAAGACCGTGTAAAGTTTGGTGAGGATAGCTTTAAAACTGACGGAGGAGATAGCATAGAAACAGACAGACGGACGGACGGACAGACGGACAAGGCTAAATGAACTCAGCTCGTCATGCTGATCAAGAAAATATATACTTTATGTGGTCGGGGTTGCTTTCTTCAATGCGTTACAAACATCCGCATAATTTTATAATACCCTCTGCAAGGGTATACAAATTAGTATTACAAACACGTACAAAATGTTCTTGGTTTGTGCCCATTCCAAGAACCAAAGAAGGCTGGAAATATCCAAGGGCTATTAATAAACCTCTTTGGTAGAACTATTGTAGGTCAGAATATAACCCTCACTCCATAACAAAAGAGTTTGAATCAGTTTTGAATTTTAAGAACAGACTCGCTTAAAAATAATTTTCATTTTACGTTGCACACTTTTCCGAGCTAGCATTATAAGTCAATTTTGTTCTCAATCTAGCATATTTTGTACTTGAACTTCCTGTAAGTACAAAATGTTCTTGATTCAAGAACAGTTGTTCTCATTTCAATAATAATAGCACTTGTTTTTCGATTTTAGTATGTTTCGTTCTCAATTTAGAAAAATAAAGTTACTGTGATAGAGTCTATTCACACCAAGCACATCTAACATCCAACATCATGAGTCATTGACATTTGCCTGGCCCGAACTCGTCTGTAGCATGATACTATTAGACACTAACACACATCTTAATTTGACAAATCAAAAGTTTAACATTGTTGGCATAGCAAATAGATATTAAGCATTTAAACACAAGATGTTGGATGTTAGATGAATAGCTTAATAGAGTGAGGGCTTTTATTGCTATTGGCACAAATGTAGAAAAAACCTTCATTTTTGAAATTTAAAAATTTAACGAAATTAAAATGCTTCTAAATGCAAATGGATAAATTTTTTTTTAATTATTTAATTTACTTTAAGAAAAGTCCTCAAGCACAAAAGTTGGACATGAAATGAACTTTTTTATTTTATATATAAATATATTCAAATTTTTAGGCAACAAGATATATTGGCGAAATAACAAAAGTTATGTGCGTGTAAAATTTAAGAACTGTTTATTAGGCATTTTTTGATACGAAACCTACAATTATGTGTTTTTATTCTTTAGAATTCCCTGACTTAAATTTATCGAAATATTGGCTTAAATGAAACGCAGGTGGTCCACTGAAGAGCATTGGATTAAGTCTTTTGAAAATCGAAAAACTTTGATCGCTTCAGCTGGACGCCACCTGGAATACTTATTAGCCGTCTGGCCTATATTAAAGCAAAGCTTTGCTCATAAATTGGTAACTAACATTTTTATTGAAATCTTTATTTAATTGTAATTCATATACGTTTAACAGATAAAAACGGACTTTGGCCTTTTGTTTCCTAGCAAAGAGAACGGTCTGTTCAACGAATGGAATAACTTTGTACAGATTTTTTTGCCTTTCGCTCAGTCACGGATTAAGGAAAACTACAGCAACTAATAAAAAAATTAGGGATTCTGTTATTGAGAAAGGTAATTCGAAAATGACACTTATAACTTGTACTTGTGTAACTTCTTATTCAAATTACAACTGATGTCAATTTCGCTATTTTTCGGATTCTCCATGGCATATTCGTGCCAACAGCGCGTCGCCCTGTTCTAAAACCAAATAACAAGAAAGTAAGCTTAAAAATAACGACTGCAGATTAAAGAGATAGCTTTTATATATATTTCGCCAGAACCGGAGCGTTTCAATCTGCAATCAAAGCTAAAATTGAGAAACATTACCAAAATAAGGAAACCTTACAGCCGATTATATGAAGTGTTGGACACCCTTAGCGCTGTTGATGTGTGATTTAAAATTTTTCACGTGCTAGATCTAAAATATCCAAAGGCTTGCAAATTGGTTGGATATTTATTCAAAAGTTTTTTTTTTGGTATGTATATTGAATCTTGTGATTCTAATGCCACTGTGGTTTTCGTTATCAATGTTTTGAAAGTGAAACGTGAAAAATAACGAAACGTTAACAATTTCCTTTAATTACACTAGCTTACAGCATTTTTCATCCTCTTTAATTTGATGTCATTTCTTATGTAAAATCACGCGCTGTATCCGAATCTGTGGTTGAAAATTTTATAAGTATTACAGACTTCGAGAAAATCCCAAATTAAAGTTTTTTGCATTTTTAAAAAAGATCTTCTCAATTAGTTACAAATATCTCAATTATAAAGCAACTTATGAATAAGTTTTATATACCAAATTAAAGGTAATAGAATTATATTTCAATTATTTTAACATTATTCTATTGTCAAACTTTTAGTGTGGATGCTATTTACAAAGATAACAAACATTTCGATTCATTTTTATCGAAAATTTGAAAAACCAGCTAATTACATATTTTTTTTTTTAACAAACAAAAAACTTTTTTTAAATATCTTTCTCTTTTTGGATGATGTAAACTAATATATAACAAATTAAAAAATGTTCATTTATCGAAATCTGTTGGAAATTGTAGAAGTAATTAGCATTTATTTAAAAAATTTGCAATTTCAGTTTTAGCGTTCAAATGGTATTAAAAATGTCTATGGTCCGTTTTGCTCCGCCGTTTGTGTGTACAGTTTTCCTCTCGTGTGAGATAACTACAAAAGTCACCCAACATGGCCATATTCCAAAATCCTTGATAGCAAAATTCCATAATATTCATATCCTGCTGAAATCGTTCACCAAGCTCATCACTCTCACGACAAGGTTTTCAGGAGTGAAATCCAAAAATTAACTATACCGATATTTTCACTCCTGTTTGCAATAAAATGGGTAGCGTTTGAATACAATAAAAACATTTGTATAATATACAAAAATAGGGGAAAGCTAACCTCGGCTCGGCCGAAGTATACCCTTGCAGCTTCCATTGAAAACAAAAAAGCTTTTCTACGACTACTTTTTGGACATTACTTTTCTAGGGGATCTATACTATACAGATGTCTGATTTTGATTAAACTTGGTGAAATCATGGAAATGCATAATACACTGTTAATTACGAAATTTGAAGTCGATCCCATTTAAAACAAAAAGTTTTTCTCACTAGAACTTGTTTTTCGACCGATCATTCATACTGCAGCTATATGCTATACTCATCCGATTTTGACCAATCTTTGTAGAATTGTGTAAAAGTATATAAAATAAGTGTATGCCAATGATAACGACGTTTTCTTTAAAAACAATAAAGTTTTTCTCACTAGAACTAATTTTTCGACCGATCGTTCCTATTGCAGCTATATGCTATAGTCATCCGATGTCGACCAAACTTAGTGAAATCATGGGAAAGGATAGTAAACTAAGAAATACGTACTTTGGATGGGTTTCCATTAAAAACAATAAAGTTTTTCTCACTAGAACTAGTTTTTCTACCGATCGTTCCTATGACAGCTATATGCTATAGTCATCCGATCCGCCGGTTCCGAAAAATGTGCAGCGTATTTGTACCAAAAGACTTCGTGCAAAGTTTGGTGAGGATAGCTTACAGACTGACGGAGGAGATAGCATAGAAACAGACAGACAGACGGACGGACAAGGCTAAATGAACTCAGCTCGTAATGCTGATCAAGAAAATATATACTTTATGTGGTCGGAGATGCTTCCTTTAATGCGTTACAAACATCCGCACAATTTTATAATACCCTCTGTAAGGGTATAAAAATCAGGGATGCAAACCACTCGAAAATAAGTACTGGTTCGGTTGAGTGGTTCACACAGTTTCTGTACCGCCGGTTCGGTTCATTAAATGGTTTTTGGAGCTAACAGTTTGGTTCAGTGGTTTATAAAGGCATATTATGAAAAAAAGTCGAACTTCTGTATTGCGAATCTTAAGAGGACAAAAATAAGCTTTGTTATAAAGAAACTACGTAATATAGCATAGTTTGAATATTGAACGCAATTGCAGTGTTCTGAAAGTTAATTCGCTATTACGAAAACTTCATTGTACACAAGTTCGTAATAGAAAAGTTCGACTGTATTATGATTTCTGTTGTAATGTGACTTTTCGTACACTTTGGGAATTCAATTCCTATAAGCCATCTGAGTATTTTTAAGATTCTTATAAGAATGTCCAAGACTTTTGAAGTCGGATTTGTAGGATTCATCTATAAGTTCTAGGAATGCAAAAAAAAAATGTCCAAAACTTTTGATGTCGGATTTGTAGGATTCATCTATAAGTTCTAGGAATGCACTGCGAAAACGGAGAATGTCGGCAAGAAGAGAATACGTACTATGCATCTTACACACCCTATTAATAATATGAGAAAAAGCTCTCCTGGTTAAGATTAAATGATTATCAACCTTCAAGAAAAGAATGCACACTGGTGACAGGTATATTAAGAGATCGGCTTGCAATTGAGGTACACTTACAGGAGTACAAGTAGTAAAATTTGTGTCAAGTCATCCATAAATGCTTTATCTCTCCTAAGGATCAATTCGGTCTATCAGTGGTCCCTTTGGTAGAGGGTCGAACTAAAATTATCTTAGCTAGAGGAAAGCGATTAACGTTTTAAAACTCATCTGAGAACTGAACCGAACCGAACCGTTTTTCTTTTTGGTTTTCGGTTCGGTTTAGCATTTCTGAAAGGAAGCCGGTTCGGTTTGCGGTTCGGTTCACCAGCTGGAAAAAGCGGCTCAGCTCGTTTCAAAATCGGTTCGGTTCATAACCGGTTTGCATCCCTGATAAAAATTACATATTTTCTCTTAATTTCTTATTAAATGTGCGACGACTTCATTGCAGTTAGATCTTTAAAAATTTCCAAAAAATGGAGTGACCACACGACGGAACGAAGTCCATGTGTCCTCCTTATCCTTGGACAACATTAGATTGAACTTTAAGTCCTCCAAAAGTATTTTTATTGGCAGTCCAACAAACACACCCTCTTTGATTTTTGCCTAATGATTGGTTAAGGAACACGCTTTTCAAATATGCAAAGGCATCTCAGTCTTTTTGTAAAGCCTTTACAAAATTTTAAAACCAACCCAGTCTTATATGAAGGGGTGGCAGTTTATTTCGCCCATTACTCACAAGTGGTTAGAACTTTACATTTTCTTGACCAACTAAGTAATTCGTTTGCTCCGGCCATTCTTTTCGAACGTAATGGTCGTGGCGTGCCCGACTGTCCCATTTGCACAAAAAACACATGCGTTTAGTATATCCTTGTTGCAATCCTCGATCTTTGCAACAACTTTGAGGTCTGCGCAAATTTTCCAGTTATGTTGCAAGCTCTCTAAAGCTTTCTTCTGACTTCGTGATTAGTGAGCATTTCGGTCATTTTATTACCTTAGAAGTAGGACCAAAATCATTATACAACAGAACAACTAGTGTCTGTGCTGATCTCAAAAAGATCTTTCACAAATTCAACAAGTAAGGGAGCTGTAGTCGAATGCCCCGACTACAAAATAGCCTGTTCCCTTGACTTCTTGTGTTTTCATACACATATACACACACTCACACATACACACGCACGCGCAAACGCGGTAACTGACAATGCAAGGCCCCCCTCTCTCCCACAAGCAAAATTGATTTGTATATAACTTCGGTGTTTTTCGTCTGATCTTATTGATCTTTTCAGAATAGATAGATATTGGGCCTTACTTGATATATATAAAGTTGTGGCTCTGACAGTGCGCTTAAAGGGAGGAGGGGGCGGAATTTTCCAAATCTGAAACAAACTCGATTTGAATCGGGTATACCTATATGCAAAAATTTGTGGCTGTATCTCTTATAGTCTCTGAGATCGACGCGTTCATACGGACGAGTTTATACAGACGGACAGACGGACGGACAGACGGACGGACAGACGGACGGACAGACGGACATGGCTTAATCGACTCGGCTGTTGATGATGATCAAGAATGTATATACTTTATAGGGTCGCAAATGCTTCCTTCTATCTGTTACATACTTTTGCACAACTTCATGATCCCCCTTTTCCCATTTTCAATGGGAATAGGGTATAAAAATGCAGTTTGAGCGACATCGAAATTCTAATTCCCCAGTGAAAATTTGTGACTTTCTTTTTTTGTTCTTTGCGCTTGGGCAAAATAAAAGCAACACATATGGCAAAACAAATTAAGCTTCCAGCACTTTTCCATTTGTTTTTGACGAATGACGATTTGGTATTTAAGATATCTACTGTTGCAAATGTCATTTTCATATGGGCAAGAAGCAAAAACTCAATGTGGAAGAAGCAAAAATTCCAATGAAACGGAAAGAGACGACCAGCACTGATCTAGCTGTAAAATTCCCATTCCACTTTGTTTTGAAAAATTAGAGAAGAAACGAGTAATAGGAACACGAAAAACGGGTAATTTCATTAAATTTGGACAAATCTAAGATTTGAGTTAAAAAAACGAAATATTTTTAAAAAATCATTAAGAACAATTTTGTAGTCTAGGCCAAGCTCTACAACTTCTGAATGGTTTTAGAGATATGAACGATACATTAGCCCAAAATTTCAAATGCCGTAAAAAACAAGTAAGGGAGCTGCAGTCGAGTGTCCCGACTACAAAATACCCTGTTCCCTTGATTTCGTGTGTTTTTTCTTTACATACACACACACTCACACATACACACACTCCAACATACACACAAACGCTTGGCATGCGGCCGCGCGCGATAACTGACAATGCAAGACCCCCCTCTCTCCAACAAGCAAAATTGATTCGTATATAACTTCGGTGTTTATTGTCCGATCTTAGTGATCTTTTCAGAATAGATAGATATTGGGCCTTACTTGCTATATGTAAAGTTTGGTAGGTCTATCTAAAAAATTGTGGCTGTGACAGTTTTTTGCGCTTAAAGGGGGGAGGGGGAGGAATTTTCCAAATCTGAAACAAACTCGTATTGAATCGAGTATACACCTACCTACATTCAAAAATTTGTGGCTCTAGCTCTTATAGTCTCTGAGAAACACGCGTTCATACGGACAAACGGACGGACAGACGGACGGACAGACGGACAGGGCTAAATCGACTCGGCTATTGATGCTTATCAAGAATATATATATTTTATAGGGTCGCAAATGCATTCTTCTACCTGTTACATACTTTTGCACAACTTCATGATCCCCCTTTTCCCATTTTTAATGGGAACAGGGTATAAAAAGAAACCATGAATGACCGACAGAAACTTTTTGCATGATAATTCTTCTTAATTCGCGGTGTATCGAAGGAAACAATTACCCCAATTGGCTTTTCAAGGTGCTAACACTAACAAATTCTTCAAAAAGGACAGAGTCCCGCAATGAATTCACAATTTCCTTTTTTTGGAGTCCGAGCCAAACCAGAATCTAAGTGCAGCGAAAACTGAAAGCTCAAAAAATGCAGATCTCAGTACTGAGAATTATGTACCGGAATTTAGTTACTTCGTCCATATCAGCAATATTTGAGTTTTTTTTGCTCATTATAAAAAATAAAAATATTTTGTCAATTCATTGAAGTCAATATCTGCGAAAGAATATAAAGACTGAAGACACCCTGAATGTTTTCATACGCCTATCACTACTGTGTATAGAACCCGTCAGGAGGCTCAGTACCGAATTAGTACTAAAATTAGCGCTGATTTGGAAAAGTTGGTACAAAAAACATGGCTTTCCTTGCTTGCTTTTCGGTCATGAAACAATTTCTAATGATTATGACTTAAATTATCACTCGGAAATTCACATCAAAGACTTTTTACTCAGGGGAAGCTCTATAGCAAAGGTTTCAAACCAATTTAATAAGCGTTATTTTGAACTTCGTCTTAAGTATATAAAAATTGCTAGAAATAGCTAATCATAAATTTAAAGTAGCTAGATTTATAGCTAATAGCATTTCCGAAAATTTATAAGCATTTCTACTTTCAAAAATGCTAGATCTAGCAACTAAATAGCTAAAATGGCAACACTGATACGGACAGACGGACGGACAGACGGACAGGGCTAAATCGACTCGGCTGCTGATGCTGATCAAGAATATATATACTTTATAGGGTCGCAAATGTTTCCTTCTACCTGTTACATACTTTTGCACAACTTCATGATCCCCCTTTTCCTATTTTCAATGGGAACAGGGTATAAACAGTTCTTCATATGCAGGTCAAACACGAGCGGACGAGAGTGAAAGTAATATCCCAGAAAGCATGTAGTTTGGAGACTTCAGTATTAAAAATTACACTTTATTGAGTTTACCAAGAATTAAAGCCACATTATTGCAAAATGAAATAACACAATGCATGATCTTGCCGTTAGGAGCTCAATTGCAAAATGTTGTCTAATTTAGATTCTAGGAATGAAAATATTCCACAATTACAAAACCTAATTAAATATTGTGAAAAACCTTTTAAGAATTTTGAGACAGAACATAAACTTATAAAAAACTTCGTTCTTAGATTTGTGGCAATCGCCCAATGTAGTTTCAATAGATCATTCCATTTGTACACTGCGATCTGTAAACAAAATGACTATAGGTACATAACACACTAAGGGAATTTTATTTCCGATTCAGTTTTACCTGAGAAAGTTCTTTGAACTTCCACATGTTTACGACGATTTCAAATCGCATTTTCGAAATTTAGAACATGCCAGTGGCTTAGAAAATTTTGTAAATGGCATTGTCTGGTAATCAAAAGTAATATATAGGTCCCCGGGCGAGTTTCATTTACCTGTTTGTTTATACTTCGATGATTTCGAAACGAACAATCCATTTGGAGCACACACGACACCGCTCTTAGCTGCATATATTTCATTGCCGACCGCCCCTTTCGGTTACAAAGAAATATTTATTGCGGCTTTGTTCGAATCTGCAGCTATTAAAGCTTTTGGAAACGATAGAGCATTTAATAAATGGATCGATATAGATATAGAACATAATGTACAAAATGGCATTGTAGTCAGGACGAGCAGAGGGAATCAAAAGATATTCTTTACTCTGGGCCTTATTACAGGAGATAACCTGGCTCTAAATCAGCGATGTTCCTCCATAGCACCCAGGGGCCGAGCGAGCAGGGGAGTCGGAGCAGATTGCATAGCGTTGAATTGATTGTTTTGCAACGGTGCACGCAGCTAAGATAGCTGATATCTCAGCTGTATAAACCGAGCTGTAGCACGGCAAAAGGACCGATTTTGTAGAGTTTGATTTTGTTGTGATGCTGTATGATAAACCAAGATTCGATTATGAGCCGTCAGTGTAAATGAATGAGTAGGAGTTGAGATCGTGTTGGAGGTTAAGAAATTTTTGTTGGTAAACTATTGCGGGAGTGTGAGGTTTGGATGTTGTGTGTAGGGTAAAACTAATTGGGTTGTTGTTGAAAATCCAGGAGGGTTTTTATACCCTGTTCCCATTGAAAATGGGAAAAGGGGGATCATGAAGTTGTGCAAAAGTATGTAACAGGTAGAAGGAAGCATTTGCGACCCTGCCCTGTCCGTCTGTCCGTATTAACGCGTGTTGCTCAGAGACTATGAGAGCTAGAGCCACAAATTTTTGCATGTAGATAGGTGTATACCCGATTCAAAACGAGTTTCAGATTTCAGATTTGGAAAATTCCTCCCCCTCCCCCCTTTAAGCGCAAAAAACTGTCAGAGCCACAATTTTTAAGATAGACCTTCTAAACTTTACATATATCAAGTAAGGCCCAATATCTCTCTATTCTGAAAAGATCAATAAGATCGAACAAAAAACACCGAAGTTATATACGAATCAATTTTGCTTGTGGTAGAGAGGGGGGCCTTGCATTGTCAGTTACCGCGTTTGCGCGTGCGTGCGTGCGTATGTTAGAGTGTGTGTGTGTGTATGTATGAGTGTGTATAAGTGTATGAAAACACAAGAAGTCAAGGGTATTTTGTAGTCGGGGTACTCGACTACAGCTCCCTTACTTGTTTTTGATGGAATTGGAAGGGTGTACGTGCCAATGTTATTGGAAAATTGAAGTAGATTATGTAAGATTGAAGGGATTTTAGGTTTACGTTTAGCTTTACGAATTTTGGTGATCAACTTGCTGGTGGGTGTGTTCGTTGCCAGCATTATTAATTTGCAGAGTTATGCGGAGGTTAATTGGATTCTGGTTTCGCACATTATTTCATTCATATAAGACTGCTTAAGCATGCATAAGCATTCAAAATTAAAAGCAATTCAAAAGTGTTTTTATTCATGTAAAGTTCGATATAAAAATGTATTTTCTTTCGTTCTGGAAATCAGCCTTACCAGAGGTACAGAGTATATTAAGTTTGTGCAAAGGTATATAACAGCCAGAAGGAAGCATCTCCGACTCTATACTGTACACATATTCTTGATCAGCATCAATAGCTGAGTCGATTAAGATCAGATCAAGTTTATTTTAAATTTTTGCCGCGCCTCCTCCCGCCACCACTATTTGGAAAATACTTCATATCTCCGCCAGTTTTATAGATAGAAGGTTCGTTCCTTCTTTACATATTTAGTAATTACGATTATGTATAGATCCGTCAAAGGAACGGTAAAGATCGGAAGAACGATAGTCCAGTTATATAAAACAAACATTTATGCTGGGCATCACCGGCCGCACGGCGATGGGCAACACTTCACACAACTTAACACAAACTTTGGGAGGTACAGAGTACCTCGGCTCGACCGACTTTCCTACTTGTTTTTTATACCCTTGCAGAGGGTATTAAAAAATTGTCCGGATGTTTGTAACGCATTGAAGGAAGCATCTCTGACCTTATAAAGTTTATATATTCTTGATCAGCACGACGAGCTGAGTTGATTTAGCCCTGTCCGTCTGTCCGTTCGTCCGTCTGTCCGACTGTCTGTTTCTATGCTATCCCCTCCGTCAGACTTAAAGCTATCCTCACCAAACTTTGCGAATTCTTTTGGTACAAATACGCTGCACATATATCGGAACCGGCCGGATTGGATGACTATAGCATATAGGTGTCATGAGAACGATCGGTAGAAAAACAAGTTTTGGTGAGTAAAACTCTTTTGTTTGCAATGAAAAAGCCTCCAAACTTTGTATTTTGGAGTCAACTATGCTTTTTCATGATTCCACAAGATTTGGTCGAAATCGGACATCTATAGTATATATAGTATAGAAAGGTGGTCTTAGTTGGAAAACTTTGTTTTAAATAGAAATGTCCTCAAGATTGGCACGTATTTGTTTTATACGCCCCCAAACGATTCTACAAAATTTTGTCAATATCGGATGACTATAGCATATAGCTGCCATGGGAGCGATCGGTCGAAAAACTAGTTCTTGTGAGAAAAACTTTTTGGTTTTTAATGGAAACGCCTCTTACGTTGGCATATATTTATATTATAAAATTTTACACAATTCTACAGTTTTGTCAAAATCGGATTATTATAACATATAGCTGCAGTATGAATGATCGGTCGAAAAAGAGATTTTAGTGAGATAAACTTTTTTGTTTTTAATGGGATCGTCTCCAAATTTCGTAATTACCAGTTTGATTTGCTTTTCCATCATTGCACTTAGTTTGGTCGAAATCGGACATCAATATTGTATAGCTCGCATAGAAAACTTCGGCCTTTCTCAAATGGTGGGTAGTTTTTCGTAAATCTTTCATAAATTTAGGAAAGATTTTTACCTTGAATTAAGAAAAAAAATTCTTAAAATAAGGCAACAACTCAAATTTTAGGAAAAAACATTACTTAAATTTAGAACAAATAATTTAGAAGTTCGCTCTAAAATAAAGAAAAATTAGTCTCGAGAATCGAGTTACTTAGGAAAATATAAAATAGGAGAGCTTGTAATTTGAATTTTGATTCGCATTCGGAATATAAAAGAGGCAACTGATGTTCGGCTTTCTGTTTGACTAGTTTGCATAGAAACTGACAATCAGATGGACAGAAATACCATTCCAAAAGCCCATATTTATCAGAAATAATCAATTGTTTCGCTTCCTTCATGAAGCTTCATTCAGCACTACATTCATTTTTTTGCCGATTGGGCAACAATGAATGGAATTTTGGAATTCCCTCCAGTCTCACCGAATTCTATGTTTGACGAGAGGTTTCGCAAATATCGGTCCCTGCTCGCACCTCTACATCAAACCAATTTGTATTTTGAATAATATGGACGAATTTCGGTAAACGCTTTTTGGCCCTGGTGTATTGTTAGTTCATTAGTTTTTTAGGGTATCTACACCTAGACTTTCCTATCGCGTTTTTATTTTTTCGTTCGACTGGTAATCATCTAAAACGCAAGTCATGCCGTCAGCTCATCATCGGGCAATGTGTCATGCAATCGCAATCGTTGGTAATTGGATAGTGTGCGAACGCTGAAGGGGGGCGAGTTGTATCTGACAATGTTGTGAAATTCGCTTGTGTGGTCCCAGTACAAACCAGGGAGCAAGCCCTTCCGCTGCTGCTTCAAACTATGACTGATTAATGAAATGCTGCGTACTCCGCCCGCCAAGCAATCGTCTGCTGAAACGCTACAGACGAAACCGGTTGATGATGATCGCCAAGATGCCAGCGGGCAGCTTGAACTCGGTCAATAAACTAACCGCAAATACATATGAATGTGCTTGCCGAACACCAATACACCGAGGAGCGGTCCGGACCCAAAAGATGTGGCAGTTAAGTTTTGCACATATTTGCATAAAGGCTTGAAGCAATTGGAGTGTGTCGATTTTTGATTTTGAGATTGCACTGAAAATGTTAACTAAACGATAAGGTGGAGGGAGCTAAAAGGGACCGGACGTCAAAACAGATCAAACCAAACTAATTCTAAGCATCTTGTTAGAACGGTTAGAAAAAATACTAAATTATTTATCTACGAAACAAGTTTTGATAAGAAAATAAATATTAGGAAGGCCTTATGTCACAGCTCCGAAATGCGATGTTTGCTTACCAAACATTTATCGCGCAAAATTTTTGGTGCGCCTTTATTAATTAGCTATGAGTCAGGCGAACAAAACCGAAAATCACGCTCACCATATCTAAACTTATAAAAGTAGCTACGTAGGTGACATATTCACCGCTCAAAGGTTTCCTCGAATTGCAGTTGTAAAACTTATTCTTTTTTGAATGAAAATGTATTCATCGTTTATGAGGAGCTATTTGGAGTATCTTTATGGCATCATCAGATAGGCTTAGTCTTGGTAATTAGTCTGTACTAACCTTCTGGCAAATATTTGTGAATAATAATGACTACAAGTGGCATTTAATGGAAGTGAGCAGTGCTGGTGAATATAATTTCCGCCTGAAGATATCTTAAGTAACTATATAATCGCATAAATAGTGCATTTGGTTCATTTTTTACCAACCCGAACTGTTTGCGGAATCCCCATTTTTGATTTGAACCAATTTTTTTTTCGAAATCAGATCTCGACATGATAAAGATGTGATTAATTATACCCGTTACTCGTAGAGTAAAAAGGGTATACTAAAGTCGTGGAAATGTATAATAAAGTATATATATTCTTGATCAGCATCAGCAGCCGATTCGACATAGCCTTGTCCGTCTGTCTGTATGAACGCCTATATCTCAGAGACTACAAGAGCTAGAGCAACCAAATTTGAAATGTGGTTTAGTATTGTATGCAAGCAAATCAAGTTTGTTTCAAATTTAGGCTAGCCCCCCTCCCGCCAGCGCAATAAAAAATTTTGAAATGTCTGCCTATAAAATGTTCTAAGTCCTCGCATTCTTTTATATTGCACAAGGTGCATTCATCTGGCACATTTCGCAGGTGTTTGTTTAAAATAATCATATCACTTCGCGCCTTAAAAATCCACATTATCTTGTCTCATCTGTGCGATTGATAAAAGTAGGTCAGTCCCAGGCTATGGTCAAGTATCTATAGAACCTATGCTCCACAAGGTTTGGTATTCCTCCGCTTCTAGTAGCTTCTTAAGCACTTTAGTATTATTCTGCCACTCCATCCTAGTCAACCGTCAATCGTTTAGACTCTTCGCCCATCCTATCTGTTGACTAAGCAGCATTTTCGAGAAACGGTTTGGTAGCCTGCTAGATTCGTAGTCGAACAGCGTTCTTTCCATATATCGCAGATGGAGATCAATCGTGAAAATATGAGCTGGAGTAATTCCTGTTTCCAGTGGATACAATAATACGGAGTGCAGTCCGCGAGCCAGATCATTTTCTTGATGAAGAAATTTTGCAACTTGTTAGCTTCCTCGAAGTTGGACGATCCCCATACTTGCGCCCTATAGCCTTGTAGTTACCGATCTGCTGACGGCCTGGTACATTTTACATTTTGCTCATAGTCCAACATCTCGGTTTTGGAAGAAGTTTCCCCACGTGGCATTAATGCTTGCTTTAGCTGAGTTTGATCTGTCCTGGATGTGCTTTTTAAAAGACAGTTTCGGAGTGAATATGATTCCAAGGTACTTTAACTCGCCCTATAGAATGACGCATATACTCCAGTTATCAAATCAACATATTTTCATCTCAATCGAAGAATATAATATTGATATAGATAGATAGATATCAGTATGAAAATTTAAAGCAGTACAGAGAACTCGATAATTTCTGCATCATTATCTCAAAAATAGAGTTTTTTGAGTTATGACATTATTGAAGAATATGGAGTGAAGAAGGGTGAAGTGAAACGTTTCATATCTTTGCAAAGGGTAGTATAATTTTGCCCCGATGTTTGCATAGAAATATTCATTTCCGACCTCATAAACTATGGGCCCTGTTCCGAATTCCGAGTCGGTTTTCGTGTAATCGTTGCTTTTTCTAATATAAAGATCATATTTTTATATGAGAAGTAAGCAGAATGTCTGTGGCTACTAGATCAGGTCCTTTCTTTTTGACAAATCGAACACACACACATTGAGCAATCGGTTTCAGCTACTTAAGCAATTTCGATTTTCGTCAATCCTAATCTAGTAACCGTTGAAATGCTTGTCACCTTCCATAAAACGTTCTTAAGTTTAAACTCTAAATGCAAACGCTTACACTAAAACCGACTCGAAATCCGGAACAGGGCCGTATGTATTCTAGTTCAGCTCGACGTCGCACAGTGGGGCATCTGCCCGAGCTCTGCCGCAAAATTCAATATTTTGACTGAAGCGCTTGACAGAAGAAGTTAACTCTTTCGATAGAGATACATTCTAAGCTAACCGATCCGAACTTATTTTGAGATCGCATAACAAATATGGCTGTTATTGCTTCACAAAGTGTACCTTTTATTCATGTCTGCATGGAAACGTGCAGGTTTGGAAAAAACATAAGCTTTCGAATATAATTGTCTGCAAACTATACCACCGATCATTATCCTTTTGATCTTATATTGAAAATATGTTTGTTCATAATTTAAAATTATTAAATAAATGTTAAGCTGTAGTTTACTTTTTTGAACAGCGCCGTTGGAAAAATACTTCATATTTGACCCATTTTTCAACTTCGGTAGACTAAAACTAAAAAAGTTTCAAAAAGTGACGGAATTATTTTTGTACAAGGCCAAAAGAAGTCACCCTATTGGAAGATGCTCTTATTTTTACAAAAAGCCATGTAGAATACAAGCCATGGATCGATATACTCTCCAAGAACGCGGAATAATCGTGAATAATCGATTTTTCGACCAAAATCATAATGAGCGATGAGGCTCATTTCCACCTCAGCGGGTACGTGATTTAACCGTTCCAGACTTTTTTTGTGGTGTTTTTTGAATTCCCCTGTTTACGTTACCAAGCCCGAGACCTTGGAAGCCCTCAAGGACAACATTCGACACGAGTGCGAGAATCTGCAGCCCGAAGTTCTTGCCGAAGTGATGAAAAATGCCATAAAACGAGCCCGTATGGCAATCAATTGTAACGGCGCCGATTTGGCCGATATCATCTTCTCGAAATGACCAATAAAATTCTAAAGGTTCAAATAAATATAATCAAAAAACAGAATACCGCCCCGTCCCTCCTCCGCGCCCCCCAGCGGGGGGAGCCAGACGTCGGTTGAAAAGTTTGAAAACTTTTGAGGAACGCCTAGCAGACCCCCACACAGTCGCCACGCGGCGCGGAAGGGACGCCCTACATGGCCACCCCACGCGGAATACTAGCTTGTCGCCTTCTACTAGTTTTTTATTTAGAAAAAATATAAAACGCAAGTCAAATCGGACTATACTGTATGTCTAGAGACAAAGTCTAGAAAAATTTTGTTAAGAGGCAAAACAAACTCGCCGCCGACCCCCTATTTTTTATTTAGAAAAAAAAATGAAAGCCAAACAACATCGGATGACTTCTTTTGTCCCACCTTGTATATAGAAGATTTTTGCAATCTTAGCAACTTTTCGCTTAAAATTGTGTTAACACGGTTCAATAACAATAACCAGTGTTCCCAAAATAAAAGGTCCAAAAGTTGCTAAAATTAAAAAAAAAAAGGATACAAAAATGTGACAATTTGGACGATACTGAAGAAATATTTTCACAGAATGTTGGATGACCAGTGACGGATGTGCTGAATGCTGCACAAAAAGGGATTTTTCTTCAATTTCAAAGTGCTTGCCACATTTCTCTCGTCCCAATCACTATTATATCTTAAACCAGCGGTGGGCATAAGATTTGAGTTTGGGACCAGTCCAATAACAACACCTTATTGGCGAGGCTCCAGTCGGCATGCCAGACACACTGCGCCGCTGGGAATTGCTTTTTCTTATCCAAATCAAATATTTCTGTTTCTTTCAATTCACAAGGTTCTCGATTCGATAGGCTCGACTTTTCAACTCGAGTGGACTGCCAAAACATCAAAGACAAATTAAAACAAATAACAAATAACACGCAAACAAATACTGAAGCCTCCAGCACAAAAAACATACAGCTAGCAGCTCAATTAAAATGCCAAGTCACTTCGGGGTCTTAACGATAATTTCTGCTCTGTTATTATGTTTCATTGTGAAATTCAAAATTTCTGATTTCATTTTTTTTGCTCATACTTTTTTTGTACAAATACAAATGATTTATATTTTAATATGCACGAGTAGATGTGTATTTATGTATGTGCGATATGTTTGTGTTGTATATTAGTTTTGCTATAATTGCATAGAATTATTATCATTTTGTTTGAGCTTTGTTTTTATTTACTGTGAAAAAGTTAATTGGTCTTGCCAACAGGGGTAAGCAAAGCGTAACCAAATTACCCCCTGCCCCTCTTAACCACCTGTTGTATGCAAAGAAGATTGAGAGACAGACAGAGAGTTATAGAAAGAGAGAGAGAGAGCGAAAGAGAGACACCACGACGTCATAAAACGTTTGTTTGGTTGACATTGATAGAGGCGCGAGGGCAAGAGCAAGTGGTAAACCTGAACAACTGTCTCCATTGCTTCGCGCAGAGAGTTGCTTGCACAGTGGGTCGACGCAGTTAGAGTTTAAGTTAAACAAATTACACTTGCCTGTATTTGCAGTTTTAGATTAAAATTTTCATAGACATTACTTAGAAATGGACAGATTTATGGATGACAATTGCCAGCGGGTATTATTATAGCGCTAATAATTTTCTTCTATGCACACGGAGGCTTTTCAAGAAACAATCGGACTATACTAGCCATTAGATATTTATAAAATTTTTTGATTTTGACAAAGTTATGTTATTTATCTCTATTAATATAAAATAGTTTGTCCTGACTGACTGATTCACTGACTGACTGATTGTATATAGTCGCACAGCCTAAACGGTAAGAGCTAGAAGGCTAAAATTTGGACAGGAGTTTCCTTATGTGGTGAAAGCGCGTACTAAGGTTTTGGAAAATTCCACCAGGAAAAGCCCGAAAAGCGTCGGAAAAGTTGGTATGGGGAAAATTTGATTTTTCATCCGATAAACTTGAAATTCGTCTTGTAAGCATAGTATGCGAAATAATTGGACACGTGTTTTCCCGATTTCTGAAAATCCGCCCACAAGAAAAATTCTCGGGAAATTCGATATGCGAAAATCTATTTTTCATCCGATTGACTTGCAATTCGGTTTGTAAGGACAGTTAGTGAAATAAATTAAAATGTGATTTTCCGATGCTGGAAAATTCGACCGTAGGGTCGGAAAATTCCCGGAAAAGCGTCCGAATAGTTTGTATGGTTAGAACTTTATTTTTCATCCGATTGACTTGAAATTCGGGTTGTAAGCAAAGAATAAGAAATAATTGGACATGTATTTTCCTGATTTCGGAAAATCCACCCACATGGAAAATTCCCGGGAAATTCGATGTGCAAAAATAAATTTTTTATCCGATTGACTTGAAATTCGGTTTGTAAGGATTGTAAGTGAAATACTTTGTAATGGAAAACTCTTTGCCAAAAATCTATTTTCATCCGATTGGATTTAAACTTGGTTTGTAAAGATAGTATAAGAAATAACGATGACTGTAACGGTGACGGTGACGATAACGATAACAATAACGACAACGGCTACGATAGCGATAACAGTAATGGTGACGGTAACGGTAACGATAAAGATAACGTAATCGATAACGATAGCGATATCGGTAATGATTACGGTAGCGATAACGGTATCGATAACGATTGCGAAATCTATAACAATAACTATAGTGATAGCTGTATCGATAACGGTATCGATAACGATAATGGTAATGATAACGATAACGGTATCGATAAAGATAACGAAGTCCATAACGATAGCGATAACATTATCGATAACGATAAAGAAATTAATTACGATAACGGTATCGATAACGACAAAGAGTTCAATAGCGATAGCGGTTTCGATAACGAAATTTATAACGATAATTTATAGCGATAACACTTATGATAACTATAACGATGACGATAAAGATAACGTTATCCAAACACGGTCGGAAAAGAGAATTTTTATCGGTTTTATGTGATGATTTTTAATTGCTGTACTGATCCAAAATAGCCTGACGGCGGCGAAGCGAAGTGCGCCGGGTAATATGAAAGTTATTTATAAAACATTTTCCTTTATTTATTAAAGAGCTGCACGACTGGCCGAGTACAATTACAATTGAGTATGATTATTTTTTGTAAAATAAGGCATCTTGGGTTCGTTTAACTTTAAGTACCTCAGGGTGGCTCAGCGGCTAGAGTGCGCGACCGCTGTGCATGAGGTCGTGGGTTCGATCCCGCCTCGGAACATCTAATAAAAAGTTTTTTCTTTGAATAAAACCTTACACCCGGCCACACCTCTTTGCTGTTGGCGCCAGCATTGCAGTAATTAGCCATGAAAAGCTTCTCAAACTGCAGTTCGGATTCGGCGTTAAACTGTAGGTCCCTTTCTCTTGTGCTAAAATTAGAAGCGCAGAAGCCAAGAGATTGAGAAAGGCTCGGCTTTGGCCCTTTGGGGCTGTGTCATCTTGACAAGCTAATTTTACTTTTACCTCAGGGAAGGAAGTATACACAGTGGGAAAAACCGAGAAAATTGTACTCAAAGGGGGCACATTCGGTCACAAAAACTAATCACGAACGGACTTTCTCACTTCGAGAACAATTTCTTACTTCAAGAACATTTTGTCCAGAACGCAAAATCTTAATGTGAGTTGATATGTTCCGTTTTTGATAACATTTTAAGCTCACAAAAAAATTTGAGGTCCAGGTCCGCCGCCCAGATCCACACCGTCCAGGTCCGCCGCATAGATCCACCACCGTCCAAGTCCACCAGCGTCCAGGTGCGCCGTCCAGGTCCACCGTCCAGATCCACAACGTCCAGGTCCGCCGTCCAGGTCCACCACCGGACAAGTCCACCGCTCAGGTCCGCCCGTCTAGATCGATCCACGACCGTCCAGACCCAACCAACCCCGTCCAGGCACAGAGACATCGCTTCGCTTTGCTTAATTTTTATTAAATCAATAGAAATTTTTCGGGTCTGACTGGGACTAGAACCCAAAACCTTTGTCGCGCGCGCAACGACTGCGACCGTCTTAGACGGTAAGACTATTATCCAGTGCTGATACAGCACGTCTGAATAGCAAGTTAAACTTTTCGGTGCGGTGAGTGAGGTGAGGTAAATTGTGCTTATTTCATGAACATTCGGAGCATTTGTTCTCAAAAAATTGAGACAACATTCTGTTCATATTTTGAGATCAAAAATTCTTATTTTCTGAACTCGTTTTTTCCCTCTGTGTTTGTGCTTAAATGTCTTTCTTTTTCTTTTCAATACTTCCAACGGTACATTAGTTGTTGGTATATAAAAGTGTGTTCTCGTATTGAATTTTTAGAATTCGTATGCAAAATCCTGGTTTGGACACCATTCTTAGTGCGTTATCTAGACTTTTGCTGCATTTTCTTAGGTATTAAGTATATGTGCAAGCTCAGTTTTATGCTCATTTGGTGGTGGGCGTCTCGACTATTTAATATATTTTGTTTTCATTATTGTATAACTTCAATAAAAAGTTTAAGTTAACTAGTGAATGCATTTATAACATGAGAAAATTATTCTGGAAGTGGTTTCTATCCTAGCACGCCTCGTGGAATGCATTTGTCAGCTGAAGGGCGTAGATTAACAATGGGGTTCAAGAAGGGTAGCACTTAAATTGCTGATATAACTGCCAGCGTAACCGCATGAAAACGCGAATTCACACTTTTTGAACAACACCAATGTTTTGGTGAAATCAAAGGCTGCGTAAGTTTAACCCATATAACTAGACTAACGCTACAAATTTGGCGTCTTGCGGTTTAGAAAGACGTGTCTGGTAACGAGACAAAGTGGCATTTGGACCTTAATGCAACTATATGACGTTATCTTTTGTATGGACTTAGAAAAATGCACAAAGTGGTTGCCAAAATCGTAATCTACGACGAGTTCTTAGAAGGTTTGCCCTAGAAACCATGGGTCTAAAATCAAAATCTAGCTTCCCATTTTTAAGAAGAAACTTTTCGTATATATACCGTAAAAACAAACAGATCTCAGAGATGGTAAGAGATAGAGGTTCGACATGTATGGGTCAAAACTTCTTATACTTGCAGGTATATCAAGTTTATTTTAAATGTTTGCCACGTCCTATCAAATTGAAAAAAAAAAACGGCAAAGTTTTATTGATACAAGGGTGGTACCTTCTGGACATATTTAGTATTCAGGATTATTTATCTATCCGGCAAAGAATTTGTAAAGATCAAATAAACAATAGTCGAGTTTTAAGGAAAACAAGCAATTATGCTGGGCGGCTCCAGCTGCAACGGCGATATGGGCAGCACTTCACACACCTTAACAGAAACTTTGAGAGGTACAGAGTATATAATAGTTGGGCTTGACCGATTTTCTTAGTTGTTTATCTTAATTTTAGCACATATAAAAATAATTACGAAAAGTTTATTTTTAAAACGGGAAGCTCGATTTTAATTTCAGACCCTTGGTTTCTTGGCCAAACCTCCTAGAATTCGACTTATGTATGTATCGATTTTGAAAAGCGCTTGGTCGAGAGAAAAAATTGGCCCACTCCAATGTTCGTACCTTCTGAACATATTTAGTAATCAAGATTAGTGGTATTGCTGAAAGTGACTTTGACTTGATTTAGATTTTAGATTTTGATTAGCGACTCTTTTTGCGCTCGGATTTGATTTAGTGAACAGCAGTCAGTGTGACCGGTCAACAGATTGACGATTGGCACGAAATTAAACAAAAGCCTATAAAAGCTTGAAAACTATTTTTCTAAGCTTCTTAAATTATAGCTTTGTGGCAGAATGTATAAATTTATTATGTACACAATTTTACAATGGTAAATCCAAACATTTATGTATTTGTTTAAGGCGAATTGAAATCACTTATGAAGTTTGGGGAGATCTTCAGTGAAAGTAGCAGGATTTAATTGTCAAAGAATTGTTTACGTAAAATATTTTAAGAGAATTGTGCAGATATGGAATCGTGACTGGAGCACTTATGACTACGTCTACTTTAGGCCACTGGTCTTTCTTCCCTTTAGAGAGACTCGTATGCATTCTTAAATGCATTAATTAAATAATTATTTAATTATTAAAACTTGAAGTGCAAAAACTTACAACGTTCTCCTTGGTTTCAACATACAAGAATTTAAAGAAACACCAAGCGCTCCTGAAAGAACGGGTGTATCAAAACGAAATCAAATCTAAATCAGCCTCAATGTTGATTTAAAAAAAGTTTTAGTATGACCCTTAATTTCTTCACATACTCTGAATACACTGGACAAGCTCTATGGAGTTTGTGAACAGCTGATCAACAAAATCAAATCTAAATCACCCCATCACATTTTTGTCTGAAAACGAAAGTCTCGGCCTTTTCTATCGGTGCAGAAACAAAAAATTAAGAGAGTTTAATAAGTGGTAACCACTTTTGAATAAAACGAAAAACGGCTTATCGAAAATATCTCGATCGCTATTCAACAGATTTTTTTTCATGTCGATTTTCTTGCTCAGCGGGCCAAAATACTTAAGAAGTTGGTTTGGTGCAGGGACCGTAACGGTTATAATTTTTATAATAAAAATTGTACAATAACAATTATATTTTGATTTTTATCAAAAAATTGAAAACTAAGTTTTATTTTTGATTTAAAATAAATAAATTACGAAATAAGAATTAAATTTCAATTTTTATTTAAAAATCATAATTTAACGCTTAATTTCAATTTTTATAATAAAAATTAAAAATAAAAATTATTTTTCAATTTTTATAAAGAAATCGAACAATAAAGATTATTTTTCAAGTTTTATTATAAAAATTAAATGTAAATAACTTTTGAACCGGGTGGAGTATTACCAAAATTTAAAAACATTCATGATGTGTGGATCAATACCTTTCATATGATACATCACATGTCCTGAAAGGACCAGCATTAAGGATCCTTAAGGTATAACTTCATGTGAGTAAACAAAATTAACAAATCGGTGGCAAGCAACAGGGGTATGTATTTCGAAAAGAGACATATATATATAAAGGACTCGTGGAGACACCACCCCCTCCCACATCCCTCTTACCCCAAGCTGAAAAATTTAATTCATGATATTCGTCATAATTATAAGCAGGGATGCAATTCAGTTCTGAAGCAACCCTTACCCGAACAGCTAATACTAGACGATTAACCAAACCTCAAAACGAACCGGCTCCCCTTCGGAAATGCTGAACCTTTCTTGGAAGTTGCTTATTAATTTGGTTACGGTACGATATTCTTTGTAGTAAGTAAAAAGTTAAATCGGCTTGTCAAGATTTCAACAGCCCCGAGGGGCCAAAGCCGAGCCTCTCTCAATCTCTTGGCTTGTGCGCTTCTAATTTTAGCACAAGAGAAAGGGACCTACAGTTTAACGCTGAATCCGAACGGCAGTTTTTTTTTTTTTGAGAGGCTTTTCATGGCTAATTACTGCAATGCTGGCGCCAACAGCAAGAGGTGTGGCCGGGTGTAAAGTTTTATTCAAAGAAAAAAACTTTTTCATTAGATGTTCCGAGGCGGGATCGAACCCACGACCTCATGCTCAGCAGTCGCGCACACTAACCGCTGAGCCACTCCGGCCACATTCTTTGTAGTAAAATTAGTTAAATAAGATAAAAACAATTGTTAGTTCTAAATTAAAACATATTTCTAGATATCAGTTATATGTGGTGCATTAAATTTCTTTTGTAAACTGGGATATAAAACCAATAAATCGAAATCTAATTCAACTATCGCCAGCTGTACAGTTTTCTTAGTGAAATCCTAATGTGCAGAGCCAGCATATCCAAATTAATATAACTGGCACATTTATATAAGATCAGTTGGCATCCCCAAATAGCACAAGCCAATTTAATCAATATATAAAAATTTATTTATTTATTTAATTTAAGGAAAAAATTGTTTCATTGATTCTGATGACAAATTGCATCTCAAATCGGAAAGTACCAGTTTTAGGGCAGACAATGCTTTTTCTACCGAAACTTGAGTAGCAGGCACACTATGCAGTACTTTTGCTAATTGGTAAAGACGAAAATAAGTGAATTTTTTTCTTCCCAATAGTTCATTAAGTTCTGAAGATCAATTGGCTTAGGCGCTTGATGTGACAAGGACGCTACGATGACGACACGTACCGTATGCGGACGGCCTAAGTTACAGATACGATCGGTCGACAAACAAGTTTTAGTATCCATTTGGGTGTTAGCTATAACTGACTACTAAAAACAAAATCACTTAATGTTATAACTGCCAAATATTCGGCCACTGCTCCAGTCCTTGTGCTGTGAAAAACCTACCGCCCGTCTATGTACATTTTTAATTTCCGCTGAGAAAAAAAAAATAATTTTCAACGGGGATCCGAACCGACAACTCCAGAATGTAAGGCGGCATGCCTAACAACTCAGCCAACTTATATTTTCTAAACCGAGCAGTTAAACTTTAATATATGTATCTTTGTAAAGGCTGACAAAAGCGAAAATTGGTATCCAATGTCTGCAACCTGGAACATTCGCTTTTTTTCACATGCGTCATGTATAATATCTATGTCTTTGATATAAGTCACTTTTTTGCTTGCCACCTTTTTGTTAATTTTGTTAACTCACATGACTCACATTCAGGACATGTGATGTATCATATGAAAGATATTGATCCACACATCATAAATGTTTTTAAATTTTGGTAATACTCCACCCGGTTCTAAAGTTATTTACATTCAATTTTTATTTTAAATTTTTATAATAAAAATTGAAAAATAATCTTTATTTTTCGATTTTTTTATAAAAATTGAAAATAAGCGTTAAGTTATGATTTTTAAATAAAAAATTGAAATTAAATTCTTATATCGTAATTTATTTATTTTAAATCAAAAATAAGAGTTAAAATTAATTTTTATAATAAAAATTAAAAATAAAGGTTTATCCTGCCTACAGAATCCTGGAGCCTGAATTAGTATATCTAAGATATTTCCATTCATATAAATTATTTTTTTAAGGTTCAATTTTTATAAACTCGTAACTCTTATTTGCAATCCCTGGTTTGGTGAATTCAGGGAAGATCGACTTCCATTTTGTCAAGCAATGTCAGTGTTGCTTTGGTACAGAGAATAAAAATCTTAAGAAGAGATTAATGCTTTTTATCTGCAATAAAACCATTAATATTAGTCGTATAAAAATAGTTTGCCCCATTTTGGAAAGCTAATATGGTTATATCTTATAAAAATGTAGCTATTTTATATTTTTAAAGTTGCTTGAACTAGTTTTTTGGCTTAGTAATAAGAAAAAAGCTTTTTCCAACCTTTGGGCTCAGAGCGACTACTAAACATCCATCAATCTGCGTACAACTTTTTTTGTTTTACATCAAATCAAATGGTTTTGGGCTATGAAAGCTTAAATTTGCGTGAGCAAAATTTTTCTCATATAAATATGGGGCCACCCTAATCCACATATATGTACTTGTTTCCCTGAGGTACAAGCTACAAGCTGCTGATATGAGGAAAAACCTTTCCTCCTGTGTAGTACAAAAGGGAACACAAATCGCTTCTGGTGGGATCCTTAACGGGTCACTGTTTTACCGGCAGTCACGCTGCACGCCTAAGCGTCACTCACCATGATTTCTGCAGAAGTCAGCTATTCGCCATTGAAACCTGGGAAAAAAACAAGACCTCTCCGTACTGAAAATAATTTGTACACAGTTGCCTTTGTTTTTTATAAAAAATCTCTCAATTTTCTATTGACTGGAGTGAAAAAATCCCAATTGAAAATTTAATTGAAGTGAAATTTCCCAATTAAATTTGAATGGTTGTGTAAAATCCCAATTGAAAATTTAACGGAAGGGAAATTTTTCAATTAAAAATTGGCTGGTGTAAAAAATCCCAATTGAAAATTTAATGGAAAGGAAATATTCCAAGCAAATTTTTAATTTAAGGGAAATAAATAAATAAATATCATCTGGCACTTGACTGGGTTCAAGTGCCATTAATAATTTACTTAAGGCTTGAATTTTCAACTGATTCTAAATTTTAATGAAGAAGTTCAATTAAAATTCAATTAGCTTGGAAAAATAGTTCAGCTAAAATGTAAACAAATTTCAACTAAAATTAATGGTAACTGAAAAGTTAAACTATTTAAAGCAAGTTATTGTTTCTAGCTTGAAAAGCTCCATTATTAAATTAAAAAGTTTTTTTTAAAAAAACTAATCAGCATTCTCAGCACTGTGTAATGTTTTTAAATGTTGTAAAATTTTCAAAGAACCGGGTAAAAATACTTGGTATCGAGCCATTTCGAGATTTTTGTCTTAAAAATATGCGGTCACACCAGCTGACTGCAAATTATTAGAAAACTCGAAGCCAATTCAAAGCGCCGAAAGAATGTTATAACGCCAAGCGTTTCCGAAAGGCCCAATGCCCCATGGTGGATTGTCTTGCCATTTTTATTTTGTTTTATATTCACTAGTCAAGTTTTGGCACTCAAATAATAGCTTGTCTAAACATCTGGTTTATAGCCAATTTACACTTGGGCATAAAGGCTGCATTTACTGTAAATTGCCTTAAGGCAGCCGGTAAACTTTGCATTTGCCATACAAAAAGATGGCAGTTTTGCTAAAAATTAGTTCGGCTGAAATTACGGCAGGTTTTTACAAAAAAAGTTGGCACTGAAAATTACTACAGTGAATCGCTCAGTAGTTCCTGTAAGGTAAATTTACGCTTTACCATTTTACGAGAGCTCGTGAATACCCTAATTGTGTTTATTTCCTGCTTAAGCGCTTTGGCAGTTTGGTCAGCATTGATCGGAACATTAAAGATATCCTTTTTAAGTCGCGGATCTATGAGAGATGCTTTCCTTGACACTGCATAGTAGGTCATATGACTACTTTTTATGTACGAAATTAATAACGACCACAAAATCATGGCATTCAATTTAAAACCTGTAAGAATTTCATTAGTTCATAAGAATGAAGTCAAAATGAAGTGCGCTGTGGCCACATCGCCTGACATGTGATTTCACACTTCACTTTTAATTTTCTAAAATACTTACTTCTTTGCGAAAATATATCCATGCTGATGCACACAGTCCAATACCACCACAATTGAACGCAATATCTTTAAAGTCACTAAATTTAATAAAATATTATATTAAAAGGTTTAAGAGACACAAATTGGTCATCTTACCTTTCTTAAAGACGCCAAGTAAATATCGGTCGGTTCTGCGGAAGTTAGCTTCGCCCACTTGTTTTGTGATTAAAATACAAGAGGGGTCGTAGCAACGCTCGGCGGGTCTATAATTATAGTATATTCTGATCAGCATCGACAGCCGAGTCGATACGGCAATGATCTTCTTTCCGTCTGTCTGCCTGTCCGTAAGAACAAACGCATCTCAGAGATAGTAAGAGCTAGATAAAACTCATATCTCCCTCAGTTTCGCAAAAAAAATGGTTCGAACAATCGAGAAATATTTGGTAATCAGCATTATTTATTAATCCGCCAAAGGATTCGTGTAGATCGGATAAACGATAGTCAAGTAATGAGCAAAAGACAGTTATTTTTTACTCTCAAAAATTTGATCAACAGTAACAGAAAAAAAACTAAAATATGTGAGTGAGACATTTTAACTAAAAAAACAGTAAAAAACAGTGAAGATCAACTATTCGCATGACCATAAGCTTCTCGATAATCTACGAGGGCCGTCCCAGAAATATCCGACCTAACAACTAAAACACAAAAATGTATCATTATACTCTGTACCAAAAGTACATAGAGTATAATAAGTTTGAGCAAAAGTATGTAACAGCCAGAAGGAAGCATCTCCGACCCCATAAAGTATATATATTCTTGATCAGCATCAACAGCCGAGTCGATATAGCCATGTCCGTCTATCTGTCCGTAAGAACGCACAGATCTCAGAGATGGAAAGAGATAGAGTTTGACATGTATGGGACTTATGCTTCTTATACTTGCAGGCAGATCAAGTTTATTTTAAATTTTTGCCACGCCCCCACCCGCCCCCGCAAATTGGAAAAAACGTCATATCTCCCTCAGTTTTATAGATAGAAGTTTCGTTCCTTCTGGACATATTTAGTAATCAGGATTGCTTATAGATCCGCCAAAGAATGGTAAAGATCGGATGAACGGTTGTCGTGTTATAAGGAAAACAAACAATAATGGGCAGCACCAGTCGCAACGGTGATGGGCAGCACTTCACAGATACAGAGTATGTAATAGTCGGGCTTGACCGACTTTCCTTCTTGGTTTTTTTTTTTTATTTTTCAACATAGGATCCTTTTAGGTCGATACACTATTCCCAGCGATGTTCAATAGCTTCGATACCTTTTTTATAATAAGAACTGTGAAGCTCTTCAAAATAGGCATTAACCTCGGACTCCACCTCTTCATTGTTGCCAAATCTTTTTCCTCCGAGCCATTTTTTCAAGTTTGGAAATAAGAAATAATCAGAGAGAGCTAAGTCTGGCGAATAAGGGGCGTGAGGTAGCAATTCAAATTTTAATTCATTAATTTTAGCCATTGCAACGGCAGAGGTGTGAACCGGCGCATTGTCATGATGGAACAGCAACGCGACACCCATCTTGCGCATAACTTTTTCAAGTACAATTTTTCGGTCAATATGCGATGTACAGCACTTTTTGAAATGCCAACACATTCTGCTAACTCACGAATTTTCAATCGCCGGTCACTCAATACACATTTTTTTAATTTGGCCACCATTTCTGAAGTGGTCACCTCATTTGGACGCCCATTACGATGTTCATCTTCGCAGCTCAAACAACCTCGCTTAAACTCAGCCACCCAATATTTTATTGTTGTAAACGAGGGAGCAGAATTACGTAAGGTAGAATCCAGCTCCTTTTTAATATTGGTTGGACTAAGACCTTTTATATGAAAGTATTGTATCCAATTTTGTCCATGTTTGCAAATCAATAACAAACGTTCTCTATTAAAATCGACCAAAAAAAAACTGTGCGAGGTAAAGGCACCAAACATTAAACTTAAGCTTTTAATAGTCGGTACTTCCCCTTTTTAATATTTTTTGTGAACATTTTCCAACACTACTGTGCTAGGTCGGCTATTTCTGGGGCGGCCCTCGTAGCAGACTACGGCGGACGCTCTAAAAGTGGACTTATGGGTACTTAGTGCGAGTCATTTCGAATTTCCGATTAAATGGTGGGCCCTGTAATAGGTCGAAGCGGCTCAAAAGTGACTAACGTTGACAAGAACGAATTGATTGTTAAGATCTCCGGCGAGCTGGAGATGGATTTACGCAATGCAGTCTATTTTATAAGAAGCGAAATTATCTGCCATGAAAGTCGTTACGGATATCGAGAGAGGGACTATTGGGACAGAGGAAGTGGCTAGGATATCGGAAAAGAAGCAACTATGGCGATAGAAATCGAAAAAGAAAATCCTATGACGATCGTTGGGGCGGCAGCCATGGTGGCAGCAGCTATGACTCTGCTGCGCTACCAGGAGGTGGTAGCGGGAGGTGGTAGCGGTAGCGGTGTCGTCGGAAGGCGATCTCATTGATTAGGAGGCCGCGTACCAAACCGCGGAAGCTGCTCAAGCGGCATGCTGTGGCAAATGCCCCAAGTTGACTAAAAATTCTACAAGGAGGCGCCTGTAGTGGCTTATCTAACGGACACGGAGATCTAGCGCATACGCGCGGAGAATAACAATATCACACTTTCGCGTGTGTTTGTGCCCAAAGAAGGCGCAGCTCAGCCGGATCCCATACAGAATGCCGTATGGACTTTTGAGCAATGCTTTGCCGAGTATCCCGACTTACTGGCCGAGTTACAAAAGCAGGGCTTTTCCAAACCCATACAAGCTCAGGCTTGACCCATATTATTGAAGGGTCATGATATGATTGGCATGACCCAGACGGGAACTGGCTAGACATTGGCCTTCCTGCTGCCGGTCATGATTCACACCGAGTATCAGAATGTGCCCCGCTGTAAGCGTGGTGGGGCCAATGTGTAGAAATGTGTTAAAGTATATAAAATAAGAATATGACAATAAAAAGGACGTTTTCATTAAAAAAACAAAAAAGTTTTCCTCACACCAACTAGTTTTTCGACCGATCGTTCCTATGGGAGCTATATACTATAGTCATCCGATTTCGACCAAACTTTGAAGAATTGTGTAAAAGTATATAAAATAAGAGTATGCCAATGATAAGGACGTTTTCATTAAAAACAAAAAAGTTTTCTCTCTAGAACTAGTTTTTCGACCGATCGTTCCTATGGCAGCTATATGCTATAGTCATCTGATCCGGCCGGTTCCGACAAATGTGCAGCCTATTTGTACCACAAAACTTCGTGCAAAGTTTGGTGAAGATAGCTTTAAAACTGACGGAGGAGATAGCATAGAAACAGACAGACGGACAGACGGACGGGCGGACAGACGGACAAGGCTAAATCAACTCAGCTCGTCATGCTGATCAAGAATATATATACTTTATGTGGTCGGAGATTCTTCCTTCTATGCGTTACAAACATCCGGACAATTTTATAATACCCTCTGCTATAAATTGACAACCCATACTGCATAAAAAATTTTCGGTTTGTAAAATATTGACAACCACATTTTTCGACAAATAAATACCCCGACCCTCAAACTTTTTTAACGAAAAAATTTCTCAAAACAAACCCCCGACGACATAGCTATAGCTCCAAGGAACGACGGTCGAAACTAGTTCTAAAAAACTTTGTTTTAAGAAACGTCCTACACACTATCACCTCACAATCACAGGGCGACGACATAACTCCCTAGACGATCGCGATAGTAAACTTTTTTTTATGACGTCCTGCATATCACCCGATCGAACAGCCCAACGACGTCGAACATCTTGAAAACTTTTTGTTTTTAGAAACGCCAAACAACACACAGTCGATACACTTTCCCCGTTTATCGAATCGACATCTAAGTTAGATCCCATAGAAAAGTAATGTCCAAAATATCTTAGAAACTTTTTGTTTTTGTCGAGCCGAATTAACTTTCCCTATTTTTTTGACTTGAAATTTTCAGGGGATGTCTTTAACACCCTAACACGTAATTTAAGCAAAGAAAAAAATATAGAAAAAAAATTCTGCTGAAGGTATACAGTACCCTTAAGGGGAGATTTACATCTTTAAGACCAAAATAAGGTAATTTTAGAGATTTTTTTGTAGGAAACCTATATTAAATTTCGGATCGGAGTTTAAACATTTAAAAATATTTTCAATTTTTGTTTATTAAAAAATGTTCAAAATATTTCGAGATATCGCATGTTCCTTAAAGCGCCGTCAAAAAATTTTCATACACGATGGCGTTTTTTGAAAAATCATCAGAAAGCAAAATACCAGAAAGTTTATTAAAGTTGATACTATAATTTAGTTGTTTTATAGTTGTCATTTCGAAAATATCGATATATGACAAAATTGGGAACGTTTGAACATAAGTAATGATTTTTGGGCCAAAAATGAATAATTATTTAGCTTATAAAAAAAAAACAAGGATGGAAAAAAATCCTCTGACATCTACTAGAAAATACTGTACGGAATAAAGCACAACCAGTTTCAAGGCAATCGGTTCATTGGTTTTGGAGAAATTTTGGGTACCGTGTTGAAAAACGTGGTTTCAAGAAAAACGCGTTTAAGAATTGAGGAATGACTGTCGGGTCAGAGCCGACCCGTTTACGTTTTCGGCTGTAACTCGCTTATTTATCAAGATATTACCTTGCCGTTTTCACCAGGGTTTTCTCCCCTTAATAGGTGTATATCTTCCCTTAATTATAATTGGAATTATTGGATATAGAACTGCAAAACTATAGGAATTATTTACGTTTTTGATGCTAGACGCAATTGCTACCTACTACTCTTAGCACACCTCTGCAATTTACTAAACGAGTGACGGGTATCAAAAAGTCGAGTATCCGCTTAGAGTCTCTCTATGAATATCTGCTTCGAGCGCAGTAATAAAATCAAAGACTGGCGTTTTACGGCCTAATTAGTTACTGCTGTCTACCTGTGGGCACCTTTGAACTTTCTGTGTGGCCCGCCATTGGCAACAGTTGGTCAAAAAAGGTCCAGCGGAGCTATCAAAATGTTCTCAGCGTCTGGCTGACAAGCCATCAGACTCAAATGGACGATCCTGATGATAATGTTTGCATTTGCTAAAATCCCATCAGCCCTACTCCCACTGTGAGGGCGAACGGAGAGCGGCAAGGCGGCTTCTGCTTGGTCATTGCTTTGTTAATTGGTGTGGCTCTTGCTGATTGCAACGCATTGGGCCAAGTGTGCTCGATGGTCCTGTCTGCCCACACACTGTTTACGTTAACGGTTAGTAGGCAGGCAGAAGCAACAGGCGCCCGCTCTCTCCCTTTCACACAAGCTACTCACTCTCGCTCTCACTCTCTTGCCGGCAGATAACAAAATAATGCTATAAAGCAAACCGTATCTGCCAGATGGCAAGCAAGTCAACTGCTGAGCGCGTAAGAGTCAACACACTCATCCGAGACCGCGACCGAGACCGACAGCGAGAGTAGACCGAAGCGGTAGTGAAGATTTTTAAACAGCTGAGTGGCTACGTCATACGCATTTGTAGTCCGTGTGTACATGTTAATGTTGTTTTTTTATTGTTGGGTATTCTAACGGTTCGGTTCGATTTGCATTCGCACTGTGATGCAATCGTAGTCAAGTAGTATTTTTTTTATCTGTGATTAAGCCGCATACTAAATAAAAGTGCAAAAATTAGCAGCTTATAAATACAAATCAACTGCTAAACTGTGATAACAAAAAACAAACAACAACAAATTACTGTAAGTACCCACCAACCAGCCGGTCACCCAACCCACCGAGGAGTGTGTGCTTAACAATGCATAAATGTACACACAAGCATACTTGTAGTAACTCATATCTAATCAGGAGCAGAGCATGCGCCCTCCTATGTATGGAACCCCGTAGGACGATCCAGTCTCCAGCCAAATTGAGTTTGGCCAACGATTTACGGGCCAGAAAGTGTTTACCAAATTGAATTAGTTTTCCTTCCTTCCTATCCCTTTGACTTTATGTGCGACTGCTGATGCAGTCGAAAGGGCGCAATTGATGATGAATACTTTAAATGGTCGCCAATAGGTTGAGCCATACCTTTAATTGAGGTCTGCTCAGGTTCCCGTCCATAGTAAGGTTATATTAAATGTCGAGTCGATTGTCGTGTCGATTCCGGCCGACTATTTACTTTTTAGTTACAAACTATGACAACTTTTAATTGGGAGCTGTTTGCTGCGAAAAAACAACTTTTCAAGATCATTACACTCAGAAAAAAGGCATCCAAAATACATTTATATGTGATTCATTTTGTTCTACTTTGCACAAAATAAAGCTGTTATTTTAATTGTCTGAGTTTTCATATAAAATTTACATTTTAGTCGCTTAGATAGTGAGAAAATCATTCTGAGAAGCTTAAAAAATGTTGTGATAACGAAGCCTAACTCTGGTTCTCAAATGAGTTTTTAGACAGCCAACCCATAAGTTCCTGAGGTTTTCTAAAGCCAACTCATTTAATGAAAGTAAACATTTACGATTACAGAACCACACTGAGGCTTGAGCCGGATAAACCTCCCTTTCGAAAAAGTTTTCAGACAAAGATTCTAGTTATTTTGGGAATTTCAATCATTTCCTTAGAATACGATTTTTCCGTTTTTCGGTTAAATAAAATTTCAAATTGAACATTTGCGATGCCGGATTGATGTAGTCTTTAAGAATGGTTTGTCAACCATTTCAAAACTTGAGAGCCCTTACAATCTTACAATTGCCCTCCGAACTCCTAATATACCCATCCTAATATGTCATCAGACAGCATTGCTTCCTTGGAAATTACTAATTGGTTTGTGTGAGTTTGCCATTTCCTCAACGGGACGATATTCTCTTATTATCGATATTATCTTAATCCAACTTTGGCGAGTTTTGTTCGGATTCGGTTATTACACTGGAGGCAGACAATCCAATCAAAGACCGACTTCATATATGTGTGGACAATAATATAAGCATTTTAAGTCTATTTAAAGGTTTTCTAGGAATTCAATTTAGAAAGTGTGCGAGAAGTCACAGATTCACTTAAGATATATTCGAAATAATATTCGGGAATTCGAAAGCGGAAACAAGCCTTTATTTGGCCTATTACTATAAATTGAGAGTGAACCACTGCACCGAACGTAATAGGCTAATCACACTGAGCCCATCTAACATCTAAAATTTCACATCTTGATTTTAAATGCTTAATAACCATTTGCTAAGCCAACATTTCGAAAATTTGTTTTTGCCAAATTATTAAGTGGGCTAGTGTCTGAAAAAAACATGCCACAAACACGACAATTTTCGGTCAGGCCAAAGTTTATGGCTCATGACGTTGGATGTTAGATGTGGTCAGTGTGAATAGCCTATATGCCGCCGTTCCTAAAATCAAATAATGAACTGAACCGGACCAGTCTTTATGTCCGAGCGATTTGAGTCCTCGATAGTAATATTGAGTCTGATTTCAAGTTTAACTGAATGGCAAAAAAAATCGCACTTGATATGCATAGTTTCAGGTTTGAAAATAAATTACATATAAAGGCATTTGTGATCGATATTACTTGATTTTCCCCAATACAGAACACAGAATTCTAAACTGTTTCCTTAAGTGTATACTATTTGTTTCATAATATTTGGAACTAGCTTGCTAATGAATACTGTGTAACTATATATATATAAAATTGAATGTTTGTATGCACGGAACCGCTTCACTTATTTCGCTGCCCTTTTTATGATCAGCAAAAAGGGGTGGTAGGAGAACCCCCATAAATAAAGACAGGAATGCTGTGTGCACATGAAAATTATACGGAGAGAACTTTTATTTGTACTCTTGCACAAAACATGGCAAATAATCCAAAAATAAACAACTCTGAAGCTGAAAATTATAAATGTTGGTCCACACAGACTGAAAACAATAGCGATAACAAATTCATTTTTTTTTTGTTCTGGATCTGGAGCGTTGTTTTAACACAAACTGCATTGGTAACTTGTTCAATTCGGCAATCGTTTAGTATAACCATTTAATAAAAGAGAATATTAAGAAGGAAGAAAGTACTATGTATATATTAGGGCGGGTCAATTTGTTCGAGTAAAAAAATCAACGTGGTAAGCGTCCACCAGAATCGGGATCTACTAAGAATTCAAAGAAATTTTCACCATGGAACCATGTGTCCAAAATCAATTCCTAGCTTCCGTTGAGAGCCATAAAGATTTTAGGATGAGTTATATGAACAACAAAATAAAAGTAGGCGTTGCATGAGACTATTATCCAGGGATCGTAACGATTATAATTTTTAAAATAAAAATTACGATCTAAGAATAATAATTCAATTAAACTCAGAAATACCACATATTTTTCAACCTAAGAAAAAACTTATGAAAATTAATTAAGTTTCAATTTTTATTAAGAATTTGTGAAATAAGCAGAGACCGTAACGGCTATAATTATACTCTGTGCCAGAGGTACACTGAGAATACCTATTAAGTTTGTGCAAAAGTATGTAACAGCCAGAAGGAAGCATCTCCGACCCTAAAAAGTATATATATTCTTGATCAGCATCAACAGCCGAGTCGATATAGCCATGTCCGTCCGTCTGTCTGTCTGTCCGTATGAACGCACAGATCTCAGAGATAGTGAGAGATAGAGATTCGACGTGTATGGGACAAAATCTTTTTATAGTTGCAGGCAGATCAAGTTTATTTTCAATTTTTGCCACGCCCTTTCCCGCCCCGCAATTTAGAAAAAATATCATATCTCCGTCAGTTTTAAAGATATAAGGTTCGAACCCTTTGGACATATTTTGAATCAAGATTATTTATCGATCCGCCAAAGGAATGGTAAAAATCGGTTGAACGTTTGTCGAGTTATAAGGAAAACAAACAATTATGGGCTGCACCAGTCGCAACGGTGATGGGCAGCACTTTGCAGGTACAGAGTATACTTTAGTCGGGCTTGACCGACCTTCTTTCTTGTTAAAATAAAAATTGAAGAATAACTTATTTGTAAATTTTTTTTAATAAAAATTGAAATTGAACTGTTATTTTGTAATTTGTAATGTAAAATGGTTACACATAGCACCAAAGGGCCAAAGCCGAGCTCCTCTCAATAGCTAGTGCGCTTCTAGTTTTCACACAAGAGAAAGGGACCTACAGTTTAACGCCGAATCCGAACGGTAGTTTGAGAAGCTTTTGCATGGCTAATTACTACAAAGCTGGCGCCAACAGCAGAGAGGGGTGACCAGGTGTAAAGTTTATTCAAAGAAAAAACTTTTCATTAGATGTTCCGAGGCGGGTACGTGGTCTATTTGTAGTTGAACAAATGTCGAAATGGACGTTCGTTAAAATGAAACAAGCAAACAAACCAATGTAATGTTTCATTCAATATAACTTGAAACTTATGAAGTATTCCGTTGTCAATTACAGTATTGGTGGGTTCTCCGTTTATAGTCTGTACCAAAGATACTCAGAGTATATTAAGTTTGTCCGTCCGTCAGAGATGGTAAGAGGTAGAGGTTCGATATGTATGGGACAAAAACTTCTTATATTCGCAGGCAGATCAAGTTTAAGTCATATTTTTGCCACGCCCCTTTCGCCCCCGCAAATTGGGAAAATCGTCGAATCTCCCACAGTTTTATAGATAAAAGGTTCGTACCTTCTGGACACATTTAGTAATAAGGATTATTTATCGATCCGCCAAAGAAATGGTAAGGATCGGATAACCGATAGTCAAGTTATAAGGAAAACAAACAATAATGGGCAGCACTTCACAGGTAAGGAGTATATAATAGTTGGGTTTGAACGACTTTCTTACTTACTTGAATTTGATTAGTAATGGAGTCCTTAGCATCAACTTTAATGAGTCTCAACAACTTGCCTTGCGGTTCCCTTTAAATCACAATATGAGACTCCTTTTGTACTCTCGGATGGTATTTTCCATTAAGTTCTTTCCGTGTCAGAGCGTCATTTTTTCTGCTATCAAAAAAAAAACTTGTAAAGCTGAATCAGTTTGCTGCATACATACGTCGAACGGACTCCCTGCATATCATTTTTCACGACCCACTTTGGATTTATCCATAATGATTGCCTCCCTATTTTCATCAGTAAGCCAAGTGTCTTTAAATAGGCATGTAGCCAATCAGGAAGCAACTCTTTCTAAAGTGCCGACTCTATCACACATCATAGCGAAAATAGTTGAATCCTGTCGTTTCGAGTAAGGTCCCCTTATGTTCAAAATCAGATTACTTGCAGCTGCAATGCCAGCTCGATTCAACATTCGACATTTATGTGCGAAGAGTCGGGTGTAAATGAAGGATAAGAGCAATCTGAGAATTGGCTAGACCCGCATTCGCGAATTGTATTCCTCCTGCTGGTGTGTTGGTCAATCGTTAACATTTTTAGGTGATCAGGAATTAGTTCACAGGTGCATGGCATTGTTTGGTTTTAGGAATGTGCTAGGCTTTTTATACTCTGTACCAGAGGTACAGTATATATATTCTTCATCAGTATCAACAGCCGAGACGATATAGCCACGTCCGTCTGTCTGTCAGTATGAACTCACAGATCGCAGAGATGGTAAGAGATTGAGGTTTGACATGTATGGGACATATGTTTCTTATACTCTCAGGCAGATCAAGTTTTTTTTTAAAATTTTGCCATGCACCCTCCCGCCCCTCGAAAATTTGAAAAAACGGCTTATCTCCCTCAGTTTTATAGATAGAAGGTTCGTTTTTTCTGGACACATTTAGTAATCAGGATTATTTATCGATCCGCCAAAGGAATGGAAACTATCGGATGAACGATAGTCAAGTTATATGGATAACAAACATTTATGGGCAGCACCGATCGCGATGGTGATGGGCAGCGCTTCGCAGGTACAGAGTATATTATAATCGGGCTTAAGATTAAATTGCCATTTTAATTTATTAGCTTAATACTATTTTTTTCGAAATTTCAATTATATTTTTGGCTATTATCGGCGTAAGGCTTGCATAAGAGCGTTGTTTTCTGATTTTTTTTGTTTCCGATCACCCACGTAGAAATAACATTTCAGTATATCCCTATAATTTGGTAAATTAAATTCTAAAAACTCACTTGGTATGCCAATGATGCAAAAATATATGTAACATTGTATTCTTGATAAGCATCAACAAACGAGTATACATAGCCATGTCCGTTTGGCATATACTCAATCGTTTATTATTCAAAACATTCTTAAATCCAAGAGTATGACTCAACAGAATCTTTACTTAATCTTTAATTCTCCAACTCTTAAATTGTTACTTGGAAATTGGATTTATCGGGAAAAATATATATTATTAATTTACGCATTCGATTATATTCTTAATGTGCTCTTAAAGTAGAAGCACTGCTGTATATATAAATAATAAAGAATAAATAGTCCACCTTCCTGCAATGTAGTCAAGTGTCACTCGCCTTTAGACTTAAAATAAACTACTAGTGAGTACATATATTCCAGTCTGCTTGGCAAACAAACTGACAGGCAGGCAGAGATGGACAACATATTTGCTGAATTTTTATTTAACTTCCGTGATAACCAGCTATAGTTCATTTAGTTGTGCTTGTTGCATAATGTTTTGTTTTGTGGAAGAACTAATCCCAAAACCGGAGACCAAGCGATGCACGTTTGTGCCAAGTTTTTCGACTTACCTTTCCATGCAAGTTTTTCGACTTACCTTTCATTTAAGTAGTGATTAGCCCGGGTGGGTAGCTAATTGTTTGTTGGTATGTGGGAGACACGCAATATGCGGAATTTTGTGAAAATAGTTTATATTTACAAAAAACAGTTAAAGAGTGGGACAAGCTCAGCTAAAATGTAACGAGCACACAGAAACAATTGTAAAAGCAACATTTTCCATATTTTGCTAAAAATTGTTGATTTGACCAATTAAATCGTATAAAAATAGAGGAAAGTTTGTATACCCCTGCAGTATGTATTACATGATTTTAAACAATAATTTCATTATCGCATTGAACAATGCATATATGACAGCTATTCGATATATTCATCCGATTTTCGTCAAAGTCGGCATAATTTTTCTGATGCAAATAATATTTAAATCTGGCCAGTCTAAAGACGCTACCATTAAAAACAAAAAAATTTTTCTCACTAAAACTAGTTTTTCCAGCTAGCGTTCCTATGGCAGCTATGTATATGCTATAGGAATATAAGGCCATTTCCATCGAAAACTTAAAAGTTTTTCTAACTAAGACTACTTTTCGGAACTTACTTTTCTATGGGAGCTACATATACTATATAGATGTCCGATTTCGACCAACCTTGGTGGATATGAAGCATAGAAATCTAAGAAATACGAATTTTGGACGTGTTTCCATTGAAAAGAAAAAAGTTTTTCTCACTAAAACTAGTTTTTCGACCGATCGGTTCCATGACAGCTATATGCTATAGTTATCCGATCCGGCCGGTTCCGACAAATTTGCAGCGTATTTGTTTTAAAAAACTTCGTGGTGAAGAAAGCTTTCAAACTGACGGAGAATATAGCACAGAAATTGACGGAAAGGGCTATATCAACTCAGCTTGTCATGCTGATCAAGAATATATATACTTAATGTGGTCGACAATGCTTCCTTCTATGCGTTACAAACATCAGAACAATTTTATGATACCCTATGCAAGGGTAAACAAATAAAGTAAGACATTTTGTAATCAAATCATTTGATTTCACAGTAAAACCTATTAGTTAACATTTATAATCAATTCTCTTCAAGCACGGAATTCCAACTTGAGAATTACAAGTGGTCTCAATAGTGCGAAACATTCTTTTGTTCATAACATGACTACCGATTGTCCAATCTATAGCAATCCTTTGGCCGATTGATAAATTGAAAATAATCTTGATCTACCTATTTTTTTGGGTCGGAGATGATTTTATCTGGCTGTTACATATACTTGTACAAATTTAAAATACCCTGTGTATAGTATAGAAATTTGAATTAACCAAGGGTTTTCTTTTGAGTTTATCAATTCTTTGACCGAGCGTTAACGAATGTTAATGTTAACATTAATTTTAACTAAGTTATAGAGGTGATCGTATGCTTTACTCCACGGACTAAAATAAAAATGCTTCTGCAAGCACTGGTATTTTTTTATCAACTGATAGAATACCACAGGCAAATCAGTATATATAGGGGTAACACGGAAACTCTTGTGATGTTCGTATAAAATGATAAATGATAAAATGATAAAGCTATCTGTTCAGAGTCAAGTAGATTTGGGTAGTAGGTCCAAATCGATTAACATTCACCATCTGATATGCTTGTCACTTTAAATAAATATAAAGGTAAAAAATTTAAAAAAGAAATTCAAACTTTTATACAAAAATCACTAGAGATTTCCGTGTCATACCCGATAAACAAAGCTTTCGTGTTAGTGATTATCGTATAATGAAAGCGCCCTGTTATGTGGGCGTTACGCAATAGATACAGACCAGGTCCAAAGATTCCTATTGTGCTAGGCCCGGCATTAGCGAGAGGGCAAGCTAAATGCGGAAGCGATAAGGCTTAGATTAAGTTTTCATTATTGATAATGGATAGATTGATAGAAAATACAGATTGATCCCACACCTCCTGCAGTGTCTCTGAGAGCTTCTACTGTTTATGTGCGAGGCTCTCGTCTTACTTGACAGTCCCCTTTGTAGAATTAGCATTGGAATGGGACAACGAGGCTAGTTGGGCCAAGTGCATTACTCGGATTGTGTTTCAGACGTATTCACTTCACAGAAACACTTAAGACGCACACTTAAACGGAGTCAAATTGAAGTACGTGAGTTTATTTGGTCGAGCGAGCCGAAAACAAAAGTGCCTGGAAATTACTTGAAATGAACATCAATGCGTAAACCAGACACATGGTCATAGGGAATGGAATTGGGAATGAGCCTGAGATTGACACTGGGCCGACGCGTCGCATAGTTTACATACACAGGCACACACAATCACACATGTGAGAATGCGTCGACTCTTGGGATTATTTTGTGGCCAGGGCAATAACAATAATCGAAATGCATCTATAAATAGCAAGCAGAACACGTTTTTTTTTTAATCTCCGGCATGAAATTTCAAATGCAATTCCAAAACGAAGAATAGGAAAAGGCGTTGTCCATAAGCCACTGGAGCTGCATTCATACGCTCTTATATACATACGTACATAATGTATGTACATTAGAGCTTACCTGCCTTGCATGAAAATGAATTTGATTTCAAGTTCATTCCAGATCATGGCTCGAAAAATGCAATATATTTAATTGATATTTTAAAGAAAATCCAAAATCAAATATTTTAGCACTTGAGGGTGCAGGGAAGGCTTCAAAGTTTACAATTTCCCCTCAAATTATTTTTGAATTATCAATGTAGCCTGCCGGGACTAAAAATTTGTTGCATAGTGTTATCTATCTCACCGTGGAAACGATTAATAATCAATAATCATTAAATTGGCTACGTTCGATCGAATTGCTAGCTTTAAAATTATTGAATTATTTGAATAATTTTTCGCCATTTTTGTAAAAGGTCTCTGTCTTCATTAATAAGATTGGGCAACAAGGTCCAGTAAATTGAAAGATTGATGGTGGTTCAAGATTATATTCGTATGCTGAACACGAATCTGTTTTCGAAAATGGTCCATCACGTGTAGAATTTTGGTAATTTATACTTAAAGTTGCATAAAATGCCTATTTTTAACGTTTTTACTCTCGTTTTAAGGGAAACCTATTCAATTGTCTAAACTCTCTTTAATATTTTCTTGAAGTTTTCATCATACAAAAGTCTTATTTTGTTTCCAAGTGTAATTAAAAGATACATTAATATTGAAAACTTTGAAGCCTCTCCGGCACCCTCAAAACTTCAAATATCTGATTTTGGACTTCCGCTGAATTCTCTTTATAATATACTGAATTTTGAGAGCTATGATTTGCTAAGAAATTATTAAAATTGTGTGGAGAAAAGTACGCCCTGGTGTATGTACTCTTTTACTTACTCGTATGTAAATTAATGAGATAGCATAGAAATAGCAATTTGTGCCCTCCATTCAAACCAAGCATGACGAAAACAGTCCAATGATTTCCAGTTTGTTTGGAACATCTGTGTGGCTGTCCAAGGCCAACATCAGTGTCAATGATTAAGAGCTAACAGTTTTTGGTATACAAGACTAAAGCTTAATCAAACAAAAACAGTCATTGTAGAAAGCCGATTCTTAAGCCTAAGTCAAAAACAAAATTAAAGGAACATTGGTTTATTTCCGTCCGTTCGTTTAAGTCCGCTAAACTTTATGGCAGTACGCTGATACAAAGTTTTTGCTTTACACGATAGCCTAACTTAAAATGTTTCCTGACCTATGAACAAAAATAGTTCTTATCATACAAAAGTTATTAGAGATAGTGCCAGTGTTTATTAAGTGAACAGATTTTAATAGGAATTACTTATTTTTGTAAAATAATGCGACGTATTCAATGCCAATGAGGGGTGCGCCCACTTATATGGTATCAGATAATGCGTTAAAAATAGTGTGAATCAGACGCAATTCAACTAAATGTAAAGACATACAAGAATTAAAGTGGACATTAAAATGAAAACGTTATTTTAAGCAGGATACAGCTATTAAAATAAATAAGTTTCTATTAAATTGAGGAAGTTTTTTGAAAATATAGTCCCAGTAAATCAATTTATAATATAAAGTATATATTAACTATGAGCATAACAACATAATCTTTTCATAGTGGAAATTATTAATCCAAATTTTAGTCGTATATGATTGAATTTACCCGCTATTTATTAAATGTTGATCAATTTTTTATCAACTTAAATCCAATTTTTCGTATGCGATTCCAAAGTACCCTGTACCTCTGATTTTGCATGTTTTCATTTATTTCCTTGCCGAATGTTTACATGGACACACAAGTTTCCAGCCAAAACAGTTCGTACTCGAGTCACTTTTGGGTCTTATCCACAAGTCAATATTACATTTTTCCCGTCAAAGGATCTTCATCTATCTAAACATGCTTTCAAATATGAACTTGCTTGGGTGACCGCCAAAAGTTGTAGAGAATCTCGAAATGCTTCTTCTGCTGCGCTTCTTGTGGAAAATCTAGGACTTTGACGATGCTATTTTATTCCTGTTATGTATTGAACAGAAGATGGTGAAAGTTATCTCCGAGTACTTGACGCTTACCAATAATAAAGAACCGACTAAATACAAATTTTGTCAACTGAACAACTGAAGTGTCAGTTGATACTGCCTTAAACCTTGTTTTATTCTAATCAAAAAGTACATAAATTCTAAATATTTATCACATAGACTGTTTCTCTAACACAATTGGCAAAAACATGGGTCGAACCTAGGCTTGAACCAAAACCCTTTCACAAAAACCATCGTGTCGGAAGTGCAAAAAAATTTGCAGCCCTGTTCACAATATTAATAGCAACCCAAGTATTTGTATTATATTGCTTATCTCATACTAACAAATGACAAGTAGCTGCAATTTCATGCACATTTTTTTTATGTATTTACTTGACTGGAGAGTTATTTACTATCCAAAAAGAAGCTGGTTGTAGCAAGTATATCTCCGATTCATGAACTTATGGCTAGAAGCTCAATGTTAATGCAAGATATTATGATGAACACTTTAACAATTTATCAAAAATACCATCGTTAATAGCTTACTCCTGTTCTTCTCTTAGCTGCCGCTTTATGCATAGATACTATTCAATTTTAATTCTCAAATGATTGATTTTAAAATGTGATAAGAAGCAAGCTTACACACACACACGAACACACTCTCTTTCTCTTCAAAATATTTCCTCACATTTCCCATTAGTATCAAATCAATTACGCACCATATCGTTCATTGTATCAATGGGGTTTAATCAATTCTCATTGACACAATTTAATTGTAGCGCGGCGCTCAATTGGAGTGAGTATATGAAATAAAACGATCCGAGCGACGCCTCACTTGCAAATTGCACATAAGAGCATGTATGTATGTCTGTGCATGCATGTATGTAGAATAAAATTATATACTATGCGAGCAAAATAATAGCAATTCAATTGACTGCGCGAAAATGCTTAAAAACTTCCGCTGTGGCTCCGACACTGCCCCTGCCCCTAATGCGTATCAGCGAGATACTTGCTCACTTGTTCCACACTTGTTCTCCATTAGCTGCACCTGTACTACATGCCGTTGTCGACTCGTACAAACATTTGAACTTGAGGTACAAGTGTTTTCTTTTTATTTGCTTTTCGACTTCAACCGAGACTGAAAATAATAACGAATTCAAAGAGAGAATGCGGCCTAATCAATGGCGTTCAATGTTTACGTCTGTACTTATTATCTACAAAATGAGTCATCAGCTTCGCCTAATTGCCCACTCGAATTTGATAAGCTCAGACTTTCTCGCGGGATTTCAGATATCTTCATTATATCGATACATCTGAGTGTGAGTTCAGCACGTGGTGCGACTGGCATGGCTTCAATGGGATTTTTCTGCTTCTTATCGCTGCTGGTGCCGGTCCGAGAAACCAATTAATACTTTTTAATGCTGTTTATGTCAGTTCTATGTAAGAGCCCTTAATCTTTGCTCTCTGTTTCCGTTCTTGCTACCTGGTAAGAAATCGTAGAAAAAACTTTGATTTGAGGCTTAAGAGTATAATTTAAATGGAAGACGACTAAATCTAGGGAAAATACAAAGCTAACTAATGAGTTTCGTCAGTTAGTTATTTAATTAGACAGACAGACTTACTACATTTTTACCAGAGCTTGGGTTAAATCAACTGCATTATTAAGAAATTCGAACAGATTTTCTGAAACTGCAGCAAACAGTAAACTGGAATGCCAAATAAAATGGAAGACGGCAATTTTAGTTATGGTCTTCGAAAATCTTAAGTACAAGCCCATAAATTTGCTGTGCTAAATATCCTTCCACACATTTTAAAGAGTTAATATTAAAAACCTTCAGAGTGAATTTCCACTTTATAGCTCAATTTATTTTTCAGTGTTTATTTAGTTCACAAAAATTTTATGCTATATATGCTTTATTGACTAACTAAATTAAGTATTGCAAATTTTAAATCTAGTCTCCAAACGAGCTCATTGTTCAAATTTTATTATGTTGATTTCTCTTTTAAAAATTTTATTTCTGTACTTAAACTTATTCAATTTTCTTATCGGAAAGCAATGAAAATTTATAAAACATTGTCTGAAAAAGCTTTATAGCTCAATTAATTTCGGATATACGTAGGACTTTAAGCTACACACATTTGATCCGGAACCAATTTGGAAATTCAAAATGGTTAGGAAACGATTTTGTCGGGGATCTGCATGTTAGCAACCCAAACACCAAATATTTCGATCATTGCTTAAATAATTTCTAGGTTATACACCACTCAACCTCTTTTAAACCTTTTTTAAGTACTTTAAAAGTGGTCTCTTGCATTGTGAGAATGTGATTCTTATGAAAGCGTTGATAATATAGTTTATTAACGTTAGAGCTTGCCCAAGCTTGTTCGAAACCAGCTTGCCCAAGCTTGTTCGAAACCAGTTTTGAATTGGGAAAGTTTTACGCTACATATTTAAAACCCACACACTAAATATCCAGTTCATAGCCTTATTATTAATCGGTCATACTTTGCAGGTCGATCACGAACTTAAATCTTAAGAAATGATTAAGGGCTTAACCACATTTAACAGATAATAAAAAGTTCTAAACCATGAACAAATCCAATTTTAAAAAAATCCTTTTTTCTAGAAAATTTGGTCCTTAAAAATTGGCCAAAGTAGTCATATTCTGCATTTTCATGTCTAATTTACAGTTTGTCCATTGGAGATATGGAGTTTTTAAAGCCAGATACGTGTTTAGCATGAAAAACTTGTCTAAAATCAATCATTCTTTTAACATTTGAGGTGCTGTGCTGAGCACAGCGAATAATAATTTCTAGTCCAAGCAGCTGATTGTGGACTACTTATGATTTATTGAAAGCTTACTTTCATACCAGTATTCGATAAAAATTTCAAAATTTTAGGATATTTTGTTTAAAAGATATAATGGTTTATTTATGAAATTTTTTTGTCATAATAATTCTGCCGACTAGTGTATATTATGTATGGAGTAGCTGACCGACAACATTTGCATCAGTTTCAGGAATTCCACTATTAAGTAAATTTCAATATTTGGAAAAGAAGTACTGAGACTGATTTTATCTGACGCATTGGGTGTCCCATATGAGAGCTGGAGAAACATCGATGTCTGGCAACATCGAGGTTTTCGATGTTTGAGAAGTAAAACTTTGATGAAACATCGAAGTTTTTTCATGTCTTAAGAGTCTGGCGACTACCTTTCCAAAGCACATCAACTGGAAATAAATATGGAATATGTATTCCGGCTTGTTCCCGTTTCCGAATTCGATTGATCGGAATTACTAAGAGTTGCGATTTCCAAGAAACGAATAAAAACTCCGGTTGAAATGAATTGCCATTAAAAGTGTCATATGTAAGCCGATGCAAATTTGAAGTTAAAAGTCAAACAACATAGTCAGTTTTTGGAAGCGTGGACATTAAGCAATTCCGATTTTGCATGATTTGATCGGAATCGAAAACGGGAACAGGCCTGATAATGATTTTTTTAAATTTATTTAAAAGTACCAAGCAGATTATGTAACTATTGTAAAAGTCATTAAAGTAAGAAACATTTAACGCTTCACAATCTTTGTTTTTAAGAAGCTGTGAATGTTGCCGCAATACTTTTTGACTCTTATCTTAGTGCGCTCAGTTTTAATAAAACAAAAATTATATTTAAAATATTTCCTAATATATTTATTAAAACACAAACAAGACCTCCCGGCAGATAAGCGGATCCTCGTGCTTTGACAAATGGACAGAGCGTTGGAAGAATATTTTTTATAGAGGATCAATAATCGCTGCAATCCTTGACAATGTCTCTTTTTCGTATGTTCAAAACCATTCTGATATATAAGTGCAGTAGCGTAGCCAGGAATTTTCAAGGGGCTAAAAAAATTTTTTTTATGTCTACTTTCTTGGTACAAGATTAGCACATCTTCTATGTAAAGGTACATGCCAGATAAACTTACAAATATCAGGGTAGTTTGAACGCCTATCTGATACATAGCAGCTATGTAGAAGATTTTCGACTACATTTTTGATTGCGCCAAAAGCCAAGGAGCACCGATTTATGATAAGAAGCCTATGATTAATCTTTGACAATGCAGAGTCCAAAAAAAGCTGACACAAAGGAACCCTAAAATACATCTCATTTGACTTGGACTGGTCGAAGCTAGCTTTTATCAGTCCCGATAAGTGTCTAGGAATCATTATAGAAATGGCACTTTCGGTGCAGAGTGCTGAAGCCTCAGAAAAAATGTTTTCAAACTTCAAGTCCACTGATTCCGCATTTTTAAGTCCGCTGATACAGTTTGAAGAAGTCGGCTAAGTGGCAATGTGAGTGCGAAAATAGCTGGCTATGCTTATTATTGCGCACTGAGACTCCGCGGTCTTAAAAAATGTTACTAATTGACTCTCTTAGACAAACCCGCGGGAATCTCGTAGGGAATATATTAAGCAAAAAATTAGAGCTCAATTTAATCCCAAAGTTGTATAATTTTAAGCATGTTCGCGATAAATTGAGCTTGATATGAACGTTACCAATCGCAGAATCCATAAGCCATTATTTAGCTATTACCCCTCAGCAGTATTTATCAACGAGCCCGATTCTAGTTGATTCCAATGAAAGAAATTTGTGAAATTTATTATTGAATTCCATTGTGGCTTGGTATTTGCATTTGCTTTATCACCGCACTTGTTCAAACCACCAATTCATCGCTAAGTTGGTTGACAACGATGACGCGGTATGTTTGTCTTGTTAAAATTTTGTTGTCTATGCGGCATGATTTGCAAAAAAAATAAATCTTATTAAAAAAGCACAGACAACAAACGCCAACGGCTACCGCACATTGTAGAAACAGCGCTTCACAACCGGTATGCGCCGGTGGATGGTTTGGTTAGTACGTACATATGTATCTACAACATGCTGGACGGTTTTTTGACTTTAAGCGAAAGTTTTTATACCCTTTAATTGCAGAGTAAAAAAGGGTATACTAAAGTCGTGAACATTTTTGTAACAGGGAGAAGGAAGCATTACCGATATCATAAATTATAAATATTTTTGATCAGCATCAACAGCCAAGTCCATGTAGCCACGTGCGCCTGTCCATTCGTCTGTCTGTATGAACACCTAGCTCTCAGAGACTAGAAGAACTAGCGCTCCCAAATTTAAGAAGAAAGAAAGTCGTTCAAGCCCGACTATAATATACTCTGTACCTGTGAAGTCCTGCCCATCACCGTTGCGACCGGTGCTACCCATAATTAATTGTTTTCCTTATAACTCAACTACCGTTCATCCGATCTTTACCATTCCTTTGGCGGATCGATAAATAATCCTGATTAATAAATATGTTCAGAAGGTACGAACCTTCTATCTATAAGACTGTGGAAGATATAAAGTTTTTTCCAATTTTCGGACACACGGACATTGCTATATCGACTCGGCTGTTAATACTGATCAAGAATATATATAATTTATAGGGTCGGAAATGCTTCCTTCTGGCTGTTACGTACTTTTGCACAAACTTAATATACTCTGTGTACCTCTGGTATAAAAACTAGTCTTCTGTTGTCTGCACGCATATAGTGTTTGTTTGAAATATTTGTCAAGCCAATTGCTGCACCCACAGCACAAATTGTTAAATAATTCCTGTAATTTAAGAGATATCAATCAGATACGTTCATATCTATTGCCTTGGAGTTCACGAAAACAAACCGACTAGTATTGCTAAACAATTGGAAATACAAATAAATTTGTCTTTGTAGGCGCTTTACGCTGTTAAACTTGTTGATAAGTTGAACCAAGTCGAACAATTTTGTTTTTGGGCTTGGTTTAGTGTTTAGAAAAGCATATTGGCTTGGTTTGAGTAACAGTTTACGAGCAAGGGCTTTCGGTTCGGTTCAGAACCGATTTGCCTCACTGTATTTTATGTATTTTGTGCAGTTTGAGACATTTTAAGATTTATCGTAAGTATCTCAAACTCAACTTAATCCCTCAGTCGGATCAAATCAAGAAGGCCCGATATTGATTTTAGCTTGTCAATCGTGCAATAATGCCAGAAATTGACTTGAGCTCGATATTTGAAAAAACTTCCTACAAGAGAACACCATGTGACTTTTTTAACGACCTTTTAGATTTTCACACCAAGTTCTAGCCGGCTCTCGATCTATATGTCTATCATTTAACTGGTTCATTTTCATGTTCCAGCAAAAGCGACATATCTCAGTTGTGGTGTATACGATATTTTTAAAACATCTTTTTTTCCAATTTCTTTAATGAGATCTTCAAATATAACAGATTTTACTAGACTTACTAGATTGACTTAAAACTATTTTCGCTAGATAAAACCCATTTAGAACTTTAAGCGCGTTTTTCACAAAATGGACTATATTGAGTTATGACAGTGTTGCAGTAAATGAGCGATATGTACGATGATTTCGCGGAAAGGAATCGATAAATTAAATACATTTATATTAAGCTATCTTCCCATGAGTAACGGGTATATCGAAGTCGGGCTGGGCCGACTTTAATTCACGCTCTCGTTTCTGCTTATCGATGTGCTGTAGTACGACTGCTAAGTGCCATGTGGTTCCCCTTCCCCTTAACGTCTGACTACAACTTCAATTGCGTCCACAGCGCAAAGACTGACATGGGGCGTCAATTTATGGCACGCTTCGATGGAGTTCAATGGCAAACCAGACAGTAAGAGACACAGACAACAACTCCGTTGTTGGTGCCCGACTCTCGATCTCAATGAAGACGTCAAAGACTCTTTAGAGCTCATTTGCCTGCCGGTCTGACTGCTTGCAACTCCACCGGCACCGGCACTGGCACCGGCTGCACCAGTTGCCAGCATTGTCGGGGCATTATCGCCGCATAAATAAAGGCCATTCGATGAGGGCGTCAACGTCAAAGTCACTCGGTTCACATCCCCCCTTTGTCTGTCTGGATCATTGCTTTAATATTACAGCTTCTCGTTTTATTATCGGAATATTGGGCGGTCTGTCCCCGAGTCTAGCGCTGCCTTAGTCTCGTTCTCGCTTTACGACTTTCAAAAATCCGGTCTGGTCTGGCTGGGGATGTGTGGCATTTCCACTTATTCCCCAGCATCATGCCATTGATCTTTCCCCAAGCTTGGCACACCCGCTAAGTGATTTCTGTTTCGCCATTGCCATCGTTCAAATGCGCCAATTCGACTATCAGCACTCCTTGCTTACCTGGAATATGAACCTCATCTAGCTCGTGCTTTGCATATCAAATCGCAAAAGCAATCGACAAACGTCGATCGACGTCGTTGTCTCCACCCATGTTGTGAATTCAACAAAATAGAAAATACGTTTATCTTAAAATGGGACTGGTACTCTTTAACGATGCGTGGTTTATCAACGGCGTCAATCGCAATTAGAGCATTCTCTGGCAAATTGATGGAACTAAACGCCTCAGCCGCTCCTTTTAATGGTGCACCATTAGTGTGCTTAGTTGAAGTACATAAATTACAGCAAATAAACAATGATGACGAAATTAGGGAGGCTCCATAAGACTTCCAGCAAGCCATTCATCATTATTCTCAATTCCACTTCCGCAAAAGTTTCATGATTTGGAGGTCAAGTAAAACCAAAAGCCGGCTATCACAAAGTTTTCTGAAATAGTTTTCAATTTCAATAGTAAAGCCCATTTAATTCTCCGTTGAAGAAATGTTGTTCCTATGAATTTGACGAAGTTATTCGCAAATTAAATTCTCTTCTCCCATCACTCCCTTTCTTCTCCAATCCTTAGAAAATATTTTTAGCTTTCTAAAATCTAAAAAATGTTTTTCTAAAATTAAAAAAATATCTTGAATATCTTAAGTATGTTTTTTTCAGGAGAGCAGTACCAAACTATTGAAGAATTTGTAAATAACGTAATTGGTTATAAAGTCGAAATGTGTTACTGATTGGAAGCGTTAGTGCTTGAAGAATACAGGTTTTTTGAAAATATCAAGCTGCGATTTAATTATTTTGAGTTTTTAAGATTTATGTTGTTTTGTTTTTCCATTATATCTTTGTAACTACTCATCTGTTTGGTGTGAGAATTTGACACAATATATGTAGAATTGAACACGATAAAGCCGTTGGTATTAAAATCACAATTTTGACATATGTAGATCGAGTTATGCTGTTGTGCCCCATTGCCAGAGATAATTTCTATATTATACTAAATGTTTTCTTAATTTAAGAAAAACCAAGTCATTTTTTAAGTAAAGGAAGGATTTGATTAAAAAATAGGGGAAGCTAACTTCGGCTTGGCCGAAGTTTTGTATACCCTCGCAGCCTCCATTGAAAACTTTTTGTTTTTTCTTGGTAAGACTCCTTTTCGGGCATTATTTTTCTAAGGGAGCTATATTATATAGATGTCCGACTTCAACCAAACTTAGTAGAATCATTGAAAAGCGTAACAAACTAACAATTACGAAACCTGAAGACGATTCCATTAAAAACAAAACATTTTTCTCACTAGAGCTTCTTTTTCGACCGATCATTCGTACTGCAGATATGTATATGCTATAGTCATCCGATCTTGACAAAACGTTGTGGAACTATGTAAAAGTATATAAAATAAATACATGCCAATGATAAACACGGTTCCATTGAAAACAAAAAAGATTTTCTTACAAGATTTAGTTTTGTTCGACCGATTATTCCTATGGCAGCTATATGCTTTTGTCAGCCGATTTTCACAAAACTTTGTAGAATTGTGTAAAAGAATACCAAATAAATAAATGCCAATTTTAAGGATATTTTCATTGAAAACAAAAAAGTTTTTCTAACTAAGACTATTTTTCACACTATTCTTTTCTATAACTGCTATATAGATGTGCGATTTCGACCAAACTTAGTGGAATCATGGGAAAGCAATGCAAACTAAGAAATACGAAGTTTGGAGGCGTTTCCATTGAAAATAATAAAGTATTTCTCACTAAAACTAGTTTTTCAAACGATCGTTCCTATGACAGCTATATGCTATAGTCATCCGATCCGGCCAGTTCCGACAAATGTGCTGCGTGTATGTACTAAAAAACTTCGTGCAAAGTTTGGTGAAGATAGCTTTCAAACTGACGAAGGAGATAGCATAGAAACAGACAGACGAACGGACAGTCGGACAGGGCTAAATAAGCTCAGCTTTTCATGCTGATCAAGAATATATATACTCTATGTGGGCGGTGATGCTTCCTTCAATGCGTTACAAACATTCGCACAATTTTATAGTTCCCTCTGCAAGGGTTTAAAAATGAAAAGCGCTACAAAAATTAAAGCGCCAAGCCAAGCATTTGATCTAATTTTGTGATTTTCATGGCTCTTGAATCAGCCTTTTTGGCAGAGTTACAGCCAGCTCAAGTCGAAATACATATTTAAGTCTATGGGAGGACAACTAGATTCGTAATTTAAATTTGTATAGGAACCATTAAAAGGCTACTTGATTCAACATAGAATTTGTGAAAAAGACTGTCAGCTGTACAAATAACATTCAGTAAGTGATAGGTTTTTTTACTCCGTACCAAAAAGAAGAACTTGAGTAAGAGAGCACTTTTAAGACTTAAGACAGTCTATGAACAATCACTTGGACTGTAGTACTCTAGACCTTTTTTCTGTAAAACACCATTAATATTGTGGCTCTAATATTGTGGCTTATTTACGAGCTCTGATTTTAGCCCTTATTTCAGTGCTTCTTAAAGTATGCTTCACATTTTAATCCATGGAAATGAGAATAGCTAAGCTCTCACGGGTTTGCTTCATGGTAAAAATTCCGATGTTTTAAAAAACTTGAAACTTGCTCGATACCAAATGGGAATACATTTTAAAAAGCGATTTAATGAAATCCAAAGTAAAACCGCGCAAAAGAGCTTACCTCCAGCTATAGTACAATATTCAAAGAAAATAATTAGTCATGTTGCGAGTGAATACCCAGTGGCACTCGTGGGCAGTCATAAGTCAAAGTTGCCAAATGTAAAAAACCCACAAAATTTAAGATTTTTTCCATTTATTATAAAAACGAATAGAATAGGAAACTTTTTTACAATTTTTTATTGAAATCTATTCCGTAGTCGAAAATATACAACCAAACTCTAGAAGCTGTTTCTTTCCAAGTTTCGAATATTAATTTTCCATTGTTTTGGGCAATTTCAAGAAAACTCAACTTGAAACCAAACCAATTTGTGAAAATGTTCCAAATTTTGGCATTAAATATCTATAAGTATTTTTGATCGTTTCTGACAATCGTTTTATCCAGTTTCCCAAACAAAAAAGTGGGACTTTTGTCCAAAAAATTCGGCCTGCTGGCCCAGTGTGCATTGGCACGCCAAATTTTAAAATCTCTCTTTTCCTATGGCCCATTGCCGCATATGCTCTCTGCAAGACAATGTTAGGCACCCACTGTCTAGTTATCTGCCACTGCAATAAAACCCGCTATGGTTAAACTCAACGTCCTTTGTTATTTTTGATCTATTGGCATGAAATACGTACTCCCCGCAAAACTAATCCGGTTCGTGGAAGCAAGGTCTTCTTAGAAAAACCTAGAACTCCCTGAATGTTATTTGACTGTTTTTTTCACAAAATCTATGTTGATCCAAGAAGCATTTTTATGTTTTTATACTGAATCTAGTTGTCCTCCCATAAACATAAATATGCATTTTCGTCTTGAATAGGCTGATTCAAGAGCCATGAAAACCACAAAATTAGATCAAATGCTTGGCTACATGCTCAAATGGCTAATATATTGATTCTATACCCGCGTAAGCTTATAAGTAATAGTTTATTTTGAAAAAAAGCCATAAATCATAAATAGTCCGACTTTAGAGGCCAATTAAGACACTTTTCGCTATGCTTTTATAGCGCTTTTCATTTTTTAAAGATGCAGTGATATGTGCTCTGTCGCAAAAAGCTCACAAATCGAGATATTTATACTTAGTGGGGCCTTCATAATTTCCTAGACTGCCAAAAAATCGGCAAAATCGGTTTTCCGCTATATCGTGGAAACTAGAGCTGATAGAACAAATCCAATGATTAAGTTTTGTTCAGAGCAATCTTTATTAACATAATCTGATCAAAAAATATCTGCACCAAAATCACTGTTGGGCTGTGTAACTTAAAACTGTTACAAAAGCTTTTTATGCTAATTTTAAAATGTCCATTTAACTCCGCCCTGGTCCACTCCCAGTGTGGGCTCGCAACGATCTTCATCTGACCAAAAAGTTTAACGGTATAATCACTGAGCTACTACTATCTGCTCTTGTTAGCGCCGTACGGTGGGCACAACTTCTTTGTTGACTGCAATGTCACTTGGCTTGAACCACGGCTTCGATATGCCCCTCTCAGAGATCGCAATGTAAAGCATTACATTGGGCTCAAACTTTTGCTCGAACTTATATTTCACATCAGCAGGTGTTGACGATACATCGGAGGTGTAAAAAACACTATTTCCCGGTACATGGCTGCGACTCAGACCAAAGTAACTTTCATCGTCTAAAACAAAGTTTGCCACGATATTGGTTGCACATCCACCGACATTGAGATTTTATTATTTCAGCACTTTACTGATGTGTTGTTGGCTGCAATTAAATTATCTGGCTGCATCTCGTTGACTTATGTTGTTTTTGTTGTTAAAAAGTTGGGTTAACTTTCTGACAGCTTGGCCGGTCATAATGTTTGCTTTCCGACCACTTCCAACTTCTCTTTTTATTATTTTTCGTTGCAAAATACTTTAAATAGTGCGATTGGACTTGCCGTCTTGGGTAAAATGCCTTACTATAAACAACGCTATCACGAAGACGTTCTTGCTCGGACGGCATGATGGCGACTACATGTCAAAATTTTTGTCAGAGGGGCAAGTAAACGTGTTGACAGGAAAACAAAGAGAATGAAATGTCATCCCGAAAGCTTTTTTGTAAAGCTCAGCGAAGGGCGCGCTCTCTCAAAGTTTCTGCAGATTTTTAGTTGTCACCCGTTATGTTATGAAATTCATGATATCTTCAATTTGCAAAATCAAATTTGTTCCTGTTTATGCTGTTTTTATGAATTCACAAAATGACCAGCGCACATATGAGAAAACAATCGATCTGGCAACACCAGCGCAGCATTAAGTTAGCTGCGCCTCGACATTTCATGAATTGACTGCAAATTCATAGTCAACTTCGTGAGTAGTGGAATGAATGAAATGGTGCTCATGCACGCACAATCGGACCCATTTCTTAAAATTATTTTGTAAAATGAGCAACGTATTAATAGAAAAGGCATACAAAATATGGTGATACGAAGCTAGCTCTGTTTCATCAAACTAGTTTAAACGAGAGCGTAAGTTGAAGTCGGCCCTGCCCGACTTCGACATACCTCTTAATCAGGGGATTTAATGTTTAATAGCCATCCTTTATGTTAATTAACAGAGCATTAACATTAATGTAAACGTATCACCATTATGTTGGCAAACTGCTTTGAAAAGTATGCAACGTTTTTATAACCCTTATAAATCTGACATTCATTATCCGATCTTTATGTGTCCTGTGGAAGTGTATATAAGGATTGTCCTATGGAAAATGGAAGAAGAAAGCAAATCAATCTCCAACATGCTTAAAAAGATCCTGCTTTGGGATTAAATTGAGCTCGAATTTTTTGATTAATTTAATTTTTATAGGATTATCGCGGGATAAATTTGATCTCTTCAGGATTGAAAAAAGTGGGATCAAGTCAATCTTTTTCGGCTCGGCTTAAGAATATCCGGGATTACCCTGTTTTCAATCCTGTTTCGGACTGATGTAGTCCCGTACGGACAGATTTTTTTTTTTTGAGTGTAATCTCTGAGATCTAGACGAATGGACGTTTTATGTGCTCCACGGTTTCGGCTTGGGTATTATTCTGAACACGGTATTCCAGTTATTCAACATATTTTTCTTTATTTCGTTTTAGAGTCGCCACGTCTCACCACAATGGAGAAATCCAATCTAACAGATAAAAATCGCACAAATGTCTATAATGACACAACAAAACCAAAGAAACCCAAACGTCGCGACAAAAGTGATTTGGGTCCTGATTTCGTGGCTCCAGATGGAGGTTGGGGCTGGGTTGTTTGCGTGGCATCCGGACTTAATAATGTAGGTTCAAAGAAAACAATGTTTGAAATCGTGTCAATATAAGCCACCTATTTTCTTTTTGATTGTCACAGTTTTTCCTGTTTCCGGCACTTCAGCAGTACGGATTGATTTACAGAGATCGAATGAAATCTCTGGGCTTCAATGCCGAACAGACCGTTACTATCGTGAATGTGGTGATGTCCATATCCTCACTAGTGGGTAAGTGTTAGAGCTTAAGTAGCTGCAGATTAGTTTACTCATCACTTTCTTATCTTTGCAGGAATTGTTAACGGTGCCATGTTTAGGAGGTTTACCTTCCGCCAGGTGGCCCTAACGGGCACAACTCTAGCCTTTCTGGGTATCTTTGCCTCAGCCTTCAGCACAACGTTTCTGCAGTACGTTATCTTCCTGTCATGCGTATACGGCATTGGACTGGGCTTGGCAATGGCAGCCACGTCGCTTGCTGTGAACACGTACTTCAAGCTGCGACGTCGTCGCGCTACCGGCTTCTCATGGACCATAACAGGGCTGGGACCAATCATGTTCCCACATGTTTCTACCTTTCTGCTTAGCTTTTATGGCGCCCAGGGAAGCATTCTTATATATGCAGGGATTGCCATGAATGCCATTCTCTGTGCTCTCACACTCCAGCCCGTATTACGCCACGTCCGCAAGCCGGAGAAGCCAACGTCTCTGTCTACCGATGGGGTCGCCGGAGAGGGCGAGAAGGAGCAACCGGAGCTGCTGGAGGCCAATGGTAATCTTTTGACGTCTAACAACGATCCTTGGAGCGACTATGAGTGCAAGTACTGCCAATACCAGAAGCGAGGCAAGCGGAGCATTTTCTCTTCCCAGTATCTGTTTAATGTGGATGACCCTGAGCGGCCAGGGTATGAGATCACGGAGCCGGGTACTCCCATGCTCGCACGGGCCAATGATGGCTGGTTTGGTTCTAAGGTTTCCCTAACTTCGGAGCAAACCAGTGGAACGCGCTATCGCACAAGGCAGGCCTTGATGCGTCAGGTTTCGTCGTCAACGCGCAGCCGGGAGAATCTAGATAAATTGGAAGCAAGCCGAGACATTGAGTCGACAGAACAAGCAACCTCGCCCCTGTACAAACCCAACTACTTCAATCGCGAGCGTGAGGATACGGATCGGTATGTGAGCAAAACCAGCGTGTACTCCAAGCCCGGGCAGGAAGAGCTGCTGCGCTGCACTTGCGCCGAGGACAAGGCTTTGCTGGAGAAGTCTGCTGAGGCCCTTAAACTGGAACAAATGGCCATGCAAGCAGCAGATCAAGCAGATGAGGAAGCCAAAAGCCGGATGACTTTTTGGGAAAAGGTTACTAAGTTTTTTGACCTCGATCTGCTGCGAGATTTCACCTTCGTTAACCTAGCTGTCGGCATGAGCATCATGATGTTTGGCGAAATGAACTTTTCGGTTCTAACGCCATTCATTCTTAACAGTTTTGACTACAAAGATACACAGATATCTTTAGTGATGTCTCTGCTAGCGTGCATGGACATCTTAGTGCGCTTCCTAGCCCCACTGTTTCTAGAGAAGGTCAAGCTGGACAATCGGGTGTTGTTTGCCTTCGGTATCATTTGCATTGCTGTGGGACGAGTGATTGTTTCGGTTACCACTTCTTATGAGGTGATGATCGGTGTGTTCCTGCTCATTGGATTCGGCAAGGGCTTTCGCACCATTTTCTCGCCCCTAATCATTCCCAGCTATGTACCGCTGCGGAGACTGCCCGCTGCCTCGGGTCTGCAATTGATATTTAATACAATTTTTACAATTGCCATGGGTCCCGTTTTGGGTAGGTTCACTTGTAAAGCCCGTCAGAGAATTCAAATCAACTAAAATTGCTCATTTTCTTTCTTCTTTTAGGCTCAATCACAAATTCCTACGGGTATAAGGCAACCATCCATGCTATTAATACACTAACTGCTGTGGCCCTGCTCCTTTGGCTCACCGAGTCCGTGGTGCGGCGTGCTCTGGGGAAGCCCTCTAAGGGAATTGGCGAGTAACCAATCGTCGAGGATGTTGATTCACGTCAGAACTGAGCTACTTACACGGGCTTCCCAGAATGAGACTTGCAAAAGGGGACTAAACATTTACTTATCCGTAAAATCGTGTGTTTGTGCGTAGTATTATTTAGGCTTGCGGTACTTATACAGATCCACCGTAGTGAAAGATTAATTGGTAAACTTAGAAATTAAATAAAATATTTTTTTGTACTCTAGCTATAATGTAGTCGTAAATAAACGTTTAAATAAACGAGAGGATATAGCTTAACTATTGACTTACTAGCAAATGGTACTTCCAACTAATTTTCCGGAAGAAAGGATCGGTGTACGACTGTGGCGTATGCAGTATTTAATACCCAACACATAAGCTTATGAATATGGGCATTTCCACAGAAAGGTCTACCGAGTTCAAAAAATTATAAGTACTTAAAAACTCGTTTTTATACCCTTGCAGAGGGTATTATAAAATTGTCCGGATGTTTGTAACGCATAGAAGGAAGCATCTCTGACCACATAAAGTATATATATTCTTGATCAGCACGACGAGCTGAGTTGATTTAGCCCTGTCCGTCTGTTTCTATGCTATCTCCTCCGTTAGTTTTAAAGCTATCCTCACCAAACTTTGCACGAAGTCTTTTAGTACAAATACGCTGCACATTTGTCGGAACCGGCCGGATCGGATGACTATAGCATATAGCTGCCATAGGAACGATCGGTTGAAAAACTAGTCTTAGTGAGAAAAACTTTTTTGTTTTTAATGGAAACGCCTCCAAAGTAGGTTTTTCTTAGTTTACTATCCTTTTCCATGATTTCACCAAGTTTGGTCGAAATCGGATGACTATAGCATATAGCTGCCATAGGAACGATCGGTCGAAAAACTAGTTCTAGTGAGAAAAGCTTTTTTGTTTTCAATGGAATCGCCTCCAGATTTCGTATTTCTTAGTTTGCTAAGGTCTTCCATGATTCCACTAAGTTTGGTCGAAATCGGACATCTATATAGTATAGCTGTCATATAAAAGTATAATCAGAAAAGTAGTCTTTGTTAGGAAAACTTTTTTGTTTCCAATAGAAATGTCCTTAAAATGGCATTTCTTTATTTAAGATACTTTCACACAATTCTACTATGTCAAAATCGGGTGACTATATCATATAGCTGTCATAGGAACGATCGGTCGAAAAACTAGTTTTAGTAAGAAAAACTTTTATGTTTTCAATTGAATCGCCTCCAAACTTCGTATATCTTAAATTGCTATGGTTTTCCACGATTCCACTAAGTTTGGTCGAAATCGGACATCTATATAGTGTAGCTGTCATATAAAAGTAAGGTTAGAAAAGTAGTCTTTGTTAGGAAAACTTTTTTGTTTTCAATAAAAATGTCCTTAAAATTCAATAAATGTGTAAGAGAGAGGCTATAAAATGAGGGGTGCGAATGGTGGGCGCGAGAGGATGGAAACTGAGAGGCTATACAAATATAAAGTTCATTCAGAGAACGATATTTGCCCGTCCTTTTTTTTGTACTAGGTAACAAACTCCAATAAACTGGTAAACATCACCTAACTGCAAGGGTATAAAAAAGTTAACTTCCCTCTATTTTTCGATCAAATTTTTATCGGGAAACAATTAAATTAAACTAGTTTAAGCCAATCTTAAATTTACTCATATTCCATTTCGAGATTTTCAAAATGCAAAGTTAAGCAATCACCAGTTTTCTTATTTTTACCATTCTTTTGCAGGTATTTTTCCTAAAAAAGTACCTATAAATTTCAGTAAAGTTTGCTCTCTAAAGTCATTTTAAGGGTACAAAGTGTAAACAAAGATTGCATAAGAAACCATAACAAACTATTTGAGTGCAATCAACAGTAAGTTTTTCTTTGCATTATCAAAGAAACCACAAAAGCAATCAGAGAGAAAAATTTGTCACATAACGTATGTCACGTAACGTATCATAAAGAGTCAAATATAAAAAACACCAACATTTATTTGATTGCAGATCGTACTAAAATTAGTTGTGTTAAGAAACTAGAACGGGTTTCGCAGATTTTTGCATTTATATGAAAGTCAAAAAAAACGCACTTCCATTTTCTGTCACATAACGTAGTCCTTTTTGATTGCCAGTATCTTGGGACCTTCTCTTTCTAAAACATATAAAACTTATAGCTTGAGATTTTTAATTAAGAAAACTAGGGGAAAGTTAAAAGTTTTGTATACCCTTGCAGCTTCCATTGAAAACAAAAAAGTTTTTCTAAGACTACTTTTTGGACATTACTTTTCTATGGGATCTATACTATAAAGAAGTCTGATTTCGATTAAACTTGGTGAAATCATGAAAAAGCCTACTACACTGTTAATTGCGAAATTTGGAGGCGATCCCATTTAAAACAAAAAGTTTTTCTCATTAGAACTTCTTTTTCGACCGATCATTCATACGGCAGCTATATGCTATAGTCATCCGATTTTGATAAAACTTTGTAGAAATGTGTCAAAAGTATACAAAATAAGTGAATGCCAATAAAAACGACGTTTTCATTAAAAACAAAAAAAGTTTTCCTAACTCGAACTAGTTTTTCGACCGATCGTTCCAATGGGAGCTATATGCTATAGTCATCCGATATCGACCAAACCTTGAAGAATTGTGTAAAAGTATATAAAATTAGTGTATGCCTATGACAAGGACGTTTTCATTAGAAACAAAAAAGTTTTTCTCACTAGAACTAGTTTTTCGACCGATCGTTCCTATGGGAGCTATATGCTATAGTCATCCGATTTCGACCAAACTTAGTGAAATCATGGGAAGGGATAGTAAACTAAGAAATACGTACTTTGGAGGCGTTTCCATTAAAAACAAAAAAGTTTTTCTCACTAAGACTAGTTTTTCAACCGATCGTTCCTATGGCAGCTATATGTTATAGTCATCCGATCCGGCCGGTTCCGACAAATGTGCAGCGTATTTGTACCACAAGACTTCGTGCAAAGTTTGGTGAGGATAGCTTTAAAACTGACGGAGGAGATAGCATAGAAACAGACGGACAGACGGACAAGGCTAAATCAACTCAGCTCGTCATGCTGATCAAGAATATATATACTTTATGTGGTCGGAGATGCTTCCTTCTATGCGTTTCAAACATCCGGACAATTTTATAATACCCTCTGCAAGGGTATAAAAAAACAACCCAGCGGCGCAGAGCTGAATGAGGTTGGTCCACAACATGCATTACAGTAGGCGCCCACCTAATGGGTCATTCTCGCTACGTTTTGTATACACATTTGTAAATAGAAATTTTGTATAATAAAGTTTCGTGTAGTTTTTGTGCATATAACAGTTGTGTCATACTTGTGATATTACGGGCATTGTTGCCTGTTTGTCACCTTTTTGAACTTTTTTTATATTTTTTTAGCAATCATAGCAACTTTTTGGCTTCAAATTGTGGTAACAAAGAACACGGTTCAACAACAATAGCCAGTGTTCCCAAAGTTAAAGGTCCAAAAGTTGCTTAAATTTAAAAAAAAGAATTCAAAAATGTGACAAATTGGACGATATTGAGGAAATATTTTCACTGAATCTTGTATAACCAGATTCAATTTATGTGCTGAACAGTGCACTTAATGGGCTTTTTCCTCAATTTCCAAGTGCCTTGCCCCCATAGCTGCCGCCGCCCCTGTCACTAAACTATTATATCTTAAAACAGTGGAGGGCATAAGATTTGAGTTTGGGAGCAGTCCAACAACAACCCCTTATTGGAGACGCTCCAGTCGGCAAGTCAGACACACACTGCATTCATTTGCTTTTGTAGTCGTATCAATCGCGCACACTGCAGCTGTTCTGCTGACTGCTTGTGCGACTTACCAGCGCCCTGCGCTGAAGCACAAAAGTTTTGTTGTCTTAACTCGCTTCGAAACGAGACAACTGTGTGTGGCTGGCGCCAAGAACCGAGGCAATTTTTAATGCAACGCACGCCAGTTGCCGTAAAATACCTCTCGAAGCAATGGAAGCAAGGGCTTGCCCATCGCTGTCTTAAACAGACATTCATTACAGCTCCATATATTCACTGTTGACATAGTAGTATTCCAGTTACTTTACAACTTCATACACCAAGTGTGTAGATTTGAAATCTACGTTAAAATCCGCATCGCTATCGCTAAAAAGTGTGCCAGGCTGTAACGTACACACATAAAAATCTGTGGGTAAATTTAACCTATATCGTAGGTTAAAAATGCGCCAACCCACAAAGTCGGTTAAATTAACCAATTTTTACATCAACTATCACGTAAACCTTAACGTAAAGAGAACAGTTGCTATAGTAAATCGAACCGAAAATATCGTTTAGAAATGCGCCAACCGACAAAATTTGTAATATATGCCGATGTTTACAGTAAGTAGCTTTTCTTACTATTTTCACAGTAATCTTACCAGCAAAATAGTATATCGACAGTTTTCTGGAAAATGTAACGAAAAACTACCGTAAAGTAGTAGGAGTACTATTTTAGCTGTCAAGTTACCATACAAATAGTATGATAACATTTTTTCTGTAAAACTCCCAAAAAATAGTAAAGTAACTATTTTAGTTACCTTACTATGTGTCTGTTCTAGTAACCTTTTTGAAAACCAATGAGAGAACATTTTAGCAGCCTCCAGGTCAATAAGTTATGTTTGTTCATAACTTTTAAGACAAGACACACATCTTCTGCAAGTCGGCAGAGGCCATTCCATGCAAACAATGCTTTGACTGTTTGGGAATTCTAAGGCAGCACAAGAGCAAAAACCAACACGTACGGCAGCAACCAAATTTGTACTATTTTTACTGATACACTTTACTATTATTACTGAAATAATGCCGAAAAATTAGTAAGATGACTATTTGTACAGTACTGTAACTGAAATGCTTAAAAAGGAAAACTTTGGCCACGTCAGTTCAAGTACGTTAGAGTTACCATTTCTATGGTAAATTTACTGAAACAACTGTAACTTTTTACAATAACAAAATACGTGTAAAAAAATTTGTAGCTAAAATTACTATGATAACAGTTGTTAATTGCAACAACAACATAAGAGCAAACATAAATACGTGAAACCTACAATATCTTCGGTAGATCTAACTGTTAGTACAGTTACCAAACAACAACAAAACACATGCATTAGAAAATTGGAAAAATTTTACTGTTAGCGTAGTTAGTTCTACCCACCAGATTTTTTTGTGTGTAGAGTTCGATTGTATATTTTCGACTTCGGAAAAGACTTCAATAAAAAATTATAAAAATGTTTCCAATTCTATTCGTTTTCATAAAAAATGGAAAAAATCTTAAATTTTGTGGGTTATTTTTCATTTGGCAACTTTGACTTATGAGTGCCCACAAGTGCCACTGGGTATTCACTTGCAACATGACTAATTATTTTCTTTGAATATTGTACTATAGCTGGAGGTATTTTTAAAATGTATCCCCATTTGTCAAGTCCGCCGAAAAGTATGCTTTTTCTTTTTGAAAACATCGGAGTTTGGACCGTGAAGCCAAACTGTGAAAGCGAAGCTATTATTATTCCCAAGGATTAAAATGTGTAGCATACTTTTAGAAGCACGGAATTAATTGTTTAAATACATACTAAAATTATTTTTTTTATCATTTGTTTAATTAATTTATTTTTTATTTTTTGTTTTAAGAATCCAATAGAAAGAACAGGTTAAATAAACGAAAATAAAGGTGAAAGTAATCCGATTGACTGAAAATCCTTAACGGGGTGGGCAGTCAAAGTTTGTACCATTTTGGGTCAATAACTCATAAACGACTAATCAGATCATGACAATTTTTTTTTCCAAAAAACAACGTTTACTTATATGTACCTCTCTGCACAATTTGGCTTAAATCTAATTACAATTTTTTTTTTTAAATTAAAAACCAAAATGTTGAAAAATTTTCCAACTTTGATTTGGATTATCAATATGTTATAAAAAAAATTATGTGCGTAAAGTTCAATCTTTTAGGAACATTCTGTAAAAAATTTCAGCTTCCTAGCTAGTCTGGTGTAGAAATGACAGAGTTTTGGCCAAAAAATGAGATTTCTGGCCCACAGTGCAATGGTATAAAAATTAATTAAAGCCAACATTTTTACGCCTTGATGTAAAAAAACGCTTTTATTTTTGAATTAAATCAAGTAAATCTTTCGAATTGTAAAAACCGGAGCAGGTGACCAAATCGAATTCAAGCAAATTTAGTGAAAGTAAAAACCGGAACAGACCGGAATTGCTGCTGAAGGTGACCGGGTGTGTAAGTATTTAAAGAAAACTTTTTCATTAGATGTCCCGAGGCGACATCGAACCCAAGACCCCTTGCCAAAACGATTAGTGTGATTAAAATTCGTGACTTCCACAGACGGTAGTCAAATATTTCAAATATTTTTTGACTCCAAAGATTTTAAAATTCAAAATGAAACCGGTTTGGTTAACCAAAATAAAATTTTCTGCATCGTTTACTCAAAAATGATGTTTTTGCGTTTTGACAGCGTTGAAGTAATTGAGCGATATGTTTTAACTTTATTTCAGCACTTAACTGTCGTTACAATCTCTAAAACTAAGTACAATACCTGCTAAACGGCTTACATATCTTAATTTAGCTTTCATCCAACAAAAAATTTAGCTTTCATCTGCTTCTTGCATACCCTTGTTTTAATTATCAGCCGGTAAGTATGCAGCGCTCTTTTGCTTTTCTGTCCAAGAGTATGCAATACTGTTAAACACACCTTTGTCTCTGAGCTTAAAAGTATGTGTTAGTTTTGGCTAAAGGGTCCGCTAGAAATTATGCACTGAAATTGTAATCTTCCGATCCGAAAAGTATGTTGTTTTCTTTCCCGGGATATAAGTACGCCCTGGACAGCTGTACTGATCGGCTAACAACCATAGCACGTAAATAACTGTCAACCCATATTTTCAGTCTGCTCTGCTCACGACCGCAACCGAAAAAATAAAAAAATAAAGGGCTCAGTCTTCCCTCAACCGATTGTGTGCTGCTTTTGCGCTCGCTGTTAAGCGGCTGTTATTGTACACTCTGGCTGGTCGGTCTGACATCAACCCAATTGCGAGAGCAGTCTCTGGTGCGATCAGAGAGTATCAGTGTGAGAGAGACTGAGAGAGCGAATGTATAAACAAAAGTTTTGTTGTGGTGAATGCATACGTATTTATGCAGAAAATGTATGAGGGTATTCACTAGCTCTCGTAAAATGGTAAAGCGAAAATTTACCACACACGAGCTAATGAGCGCCCCCTTGTTTGGCTCAGCTGTTTTGACAAGCTATTATTCAAGTATCAAAACTTTACTTGTGACAAGACAAAAACAAAATAAAAATGCCAAGGCAAAGTGTGCAACAAACTTTGATTACGCGGAAAATTGACATGGCCCTTCATGAAATAGAATGCATTGATGGTAGGTGTAGATATCTCGCTAAATACGAGGATGAAGAAAAATGACTACATACAAAAATTTTAGGTATGGACCATGACGCTGCCGATGAAGTGATGGATGAGCTAATGGAGGATCTCACTGCAATTGCATGCTATCGGCGAGGAACCAAGTTTTCTGTGCCCAAGTCCCTCAACTGGCGAGCCAATGTTCTGCCAGCATTTAATGATGGTCGCTTTCTCCAAATGCTTCGAGTGACTAAGTGTCAGTTCGATTCCATCTTCGATCTGATCCGTGCGGACCCATGCTTTGTGTCATCCGTATTTCGTCCCCAAATGGATGTTGAGTAGCAGGTAGCAATTGCACTTTTTCGATTGGGGTCGTCTGGAGAAGCTGCATCGATAAAGAAAGTTGCAACTTTGTTTGGAGTAGGTGACGGCGGCACTCTAGGTCTTGTTACAGACCGAGTGTTCGGAGCGATTTTGAGGAAGATGCCTCAATTTATTTACTGGCCAGATGCAGCTGAACGAAAGCGACTTGTCTCAAAAACCCTCCATGAGATGCCATTATGCATTGGGTACATTGATGGTAGCGAAATAAAGCTTGCTGAACAGCCTGCAAAGAACCATGAGGTGTACTTTTCGCGGAAACATGTGTACTCTATCAAGGTACAGGTTGTCTGCGACTACCAATTGAGAATTCGAAATGTCGTAGTTGGAAGCCCGGGTAGCTACCATGATGCAAAGATATTTAAGAACGGATCCGTACGGATTGAAAATTGCTTCGGCATGGTTAAAGAAAAGTTCTCGAGCCTAAAAGAAATGAGGATTCGCATTCAAGGCCGTGATAGCCAAGAAAAGTTTTCCAAGTGGATTCTGGTTTGCTGCATTCTTCACAATCTTCTACTCGAAGAGCGAGACGAACCAATTGCTGTTCCTGACGATGATCAAATGAACGGTGGTGAAGCAAATGCAACCCTATCTGCTCTAAGATGCACAACACATGAACAGAAGCGACAAGCAATTAATAACTTGATGTTTGAATTTTAAATGCTTAATATATATACTTTATTTGTTAATTAATCCACGTGTTTTACTATTTGTTGTACTTAAGTTCTAGTTCAAACTTTTTTAATTCTTTCCTGGTGTTCCAGCTTCATTTTTTTTTAAATAAAATCGTTTTCCACCTTCTTCATCTCCAGATCCAATTTCTTAGTCTCCATTTCCTTCGTCCAATTGTGCTTCTCAAACTCCAAAGCCAGCTTCCTCTCCTCTACTAACAGCTGTTGCTTCCGTAAATGTAAGCGATCGGTTTCTAACTCGGCCAATTTTTCGACGGATGTCCTGGGCTTTTTGTTTGGCTGCATAGTTTTTAAGCTGCTGTCATCCCCAACAGAATCTTCAAAACCCGACGCGGTTGTATCAAATGAATTGGCGTATCCGCTACCACCAATTACGCTGGAGGATGCCATTGAATCATCGAAGTCGTCCATGGTGTCATGCACAAATACGTCAACTTCTTTGACCTGGTTAAATATGTCCGCCAGTTGGTCATAATGTGGACAAAGTTTGTTCAACTTTTCTAATTTTATGAATTGTTATTAATTGTTAAAGGTATATAGCTGCTAGCAGTAAGCTTACCCTGCACAGTACGCACGCCATCTTCATCGTCAACTCCAGCACCGGTCGATCCAAGCCATTGATTTGCTTTGCTTAGCTGCAACTTCAAGTAGCGCATTTTGCCCCTTACCAAATTCTTCACTTGGCATCTATTTTGGTTTCGCTCAATAGTTTTTTATAAAACAATTGAGCTGTTGGTTTCTGGAAGTATGTGTTGTCTTAATAAAACGGCATGTTTTATGTCACAGTCAGAGGACTTACTTCGAAATTCCTGTGCGTCTGAATGTAAGATAACATCCTCGATATTTCGTCTTCGCTCCAGCGCACACTGGGCCAGCCGGCCGAAATTTTGGCCAAAAGTCCCACTTTTTTGTTTGGGAAACTGGATAAAACGATTGACGGAAATGATTAAGATTACTTATAGCTATTTTATGCCAAAATTTGGAACATTTTTTCAAATTGATTTTTGAATAGTAGCAATTCAAAGTTGATTTTTCTTAAAATTGTTATAAAAAAAGAAAATTAATATTCGAAACTAGGAAAGAAACAGGTTCTAGAGTTTGATTGCATATTTTCGACTACGAAAAAGACTTTAATAAAAAACTATAGAAATGTTTCCAATTCTATTCGTTTTCATAAAAAATGGAAAAAATCTTACATTTTGTGGGATTTTTTACATTTGGCAACTTTGACTCTTAAGTGCCCACGAGTGCCACTGGGTATTCACTGGCAACATGACTAATTATTTTCTTTGAATATTGTACTATAACTGGCGCTTTTGCGCGGTTTTGCTTTGGATTTTATTAAATCGCTTTTTAAAATGTATTCCCATTTGGCATCGAGCCAGTTTTAATTTTCAAGTCAGCCGAAAAGTATGCTTTTCTTTTTTAAAACATCGGAATTTGGACCATGAGGCCAAACTGTGAGAGCTAAGCTATTTTCATTCCAATGGATTAAAACGTGTAGCATACTTTTAAAAGCACGGAATTACGGTTTAAAATACATACTAAAACTATTTTTTAATTAATTAATTTTTTATTATACCCTGTTCCCATTGAAAATGGGAAAAGGGGGATCATGAAGTTGTGCAAAAGTATGTAACAGATAGAAGGAAGCATTTGCGACCCTATAAAGTATATATATTCTTGATCAGCATCAACAGCCGAGTCGATTTAGCCCTGTCCGTCTGTCCGTCCGTCTGTCCGTCTGTCCGTATGAACGCGTGTTTCTCAGAGACTATAAGAGCTAGAGCCACAAATTTTTGCATGTAGGTAGGTGTATACCCGATTCAATACGAGTTTGTTTCAGATTTGGAAAATTCCTCCCCCTCCCCCCTTTAAGCGCAAAAAACTGTCACAGCCACAATTTTTTAGATAGACCTACCAAACTTAACATAAATCAAGTAAGGCCCAATATCTATCTATTCTGAAAAGATCACTAAGATCGGTCAATAAACACCGAAGTTATATACGAATCAATTTTGCTTGTTGGAGAGAGGGGGGGTCTTGCATTGTCAGTTATCGAGAGCGGCCGCATGCCATGCGTTTGTGTGTATGTTGGAGTGTGTGTATGTGTGAGTGTGTGTGTATGTAAAGAAAAAACACACGAAATCAAGGGAACAGGGTATTTTGTAGTCGGGGCACTCGACTGCAGTTCCCTTACTTGTTTTTAATGTTTTGTTTTAAGAATCCAATATAAAGAACAGGTTAAATAAATGAAAATAACAGTGAAAATAATCCGATTGACTGAAAATCCTTAACGGGGTGGGCAGTCAAAGTTAGTACCATTTTGGGTCAATAATTCATAAACGACTAATCAGATCATGACAATTTTTTTTTCCAAAAAACAACGTTTACTTATATGTACCTCTCTGCAAAATTAGGCGTAAATCTAACTACGAGTTCTTTTTAAATAATTAAAAAACCAAAATGTTGAAAAATTTTTCAACTTTGATTTGGATTATCAATATGTTATAAAATTTTTAAATTTTTTTTTAAACTATGTGCGTTAAGTTGAATCTTTTAAGAACGTTTCGTAAGAAATTTCAGCTTCCTAGCTAGTCTGGTGTAGAAATGACAGAGTTTTGGCCAAAAAAATAGATTTCTGGCCCACAGTGCAGCGCTTTGAGTCGCCTTCTCGTTTTCTTTTTATTACTTGCTGTTCAGACACTAAATAAGATGAAATTAAAATACTTACTCTTTTCACTAGATTTTGTGTTTGGTATGACCGCATATTTTTAAGAAAAAAATCTCGAAATGGCTCGATACCTAGTATTTTTAATCGATTCCTTGAAAAATTTTACAACATTTCACAACATTACACTTTTTGACATTTACGACAGATTTTTTAAACATACCCTAGGGCAAGGTATACTTAAAAAGGTAGCCGCACTTGCTCTCTCATTGACGCTTATATAAATGTCAAAATGAGCGAGAGCGAGATATTAATGAATTTTTGCTCTCGCTTGAGCCAAAGCAAAGAAATTTGTAAGTGCATGCAATATATACATATACATATGGAGCCATAGCAAAAACACGTAAAGTCTCAGACAAAATTAAGAGGCAAATCAGAAAAAATTCGTCCGCGGAGATGATTCCCTCACGACTGTTGTTCACAGACTGACAATTAATGTCTTCGGCCCCCCGGGGCATGGCTGGGGAACGCTGCCCTAGGGCATGTTAAATTTGGTCATTTTTTTCTCATGTGTTTTGTTGTTGCTTCGTAAACTTTTGGATTTACGCTTTTACGCTTTGCCATTTTACGAGAGCTAGTGAATACCCTCTATAAGATGTAAGCACACACTGAGTGAGCTCACACACAAACACATGGTATAACGCATGGTATAACGAGCATGGTATGGTCATGCGAGTGTGCGCCCTCGCAAAGTACTCATAATGTTCAGTGTCGTGCGTACCTTTCAACTGTAAGCATTGTCGCGGACGGATTTTTTGTTGATTTTTTTTTTATTTGGGGGTGGTTTTTAAGTGAAGCAAAAAATTAATACATACTTAACTGTGTACGTTTTGTGTTGTTGCCTTACAACAGAAAATGTATACATACTTTCGTATGTATATAGAAGCATCGGGATGTTCAATTCTAGCTTTAACATTAATAGCATTCAAATTGTTCCAATAAATATTTACCACTTAAATTGGTTTGCTTGTTTAAATGTTTTTTATTCTGAAATCCCTTTTTTTTAAACACACACACAAGCACACAAATGTGCGTCCATGTGCGCCGCTGGCTCGAGCGCTCACTCTCTCTCACTCTCCCACTCTCTCTCGCGCTCTTGACAAATGCTTAGTACTCAAAAAAAAATCTTACCTAGTATAACTATACCAGAGGGAGGCAAAAAATACATTTACATTTTTGCATTGCAATGCATTGGTGTGTGTGAGAGCAGCTCAAAAATTGCTCTCAATTTCAGTAGCAACGACTGCGTCGCGGCGTAGGAAAGCAAGCAACGCAGCGGCGCTTGTACAGCTTATACTATGTGTGTTTGAGCAGCGCTGCTTTGAGAATTTTCGTATGCACGCCAGATAGCAAGCTGCCGGCCCCTGAATTATACCATGCACAAACATACACACAGAAAAGACCTTTTCGGCAAGCGCAAGGCATACTTAACAAGGTAGCCGCACGTGCTCTCTCTCTCTCTCTTTGCTTTCCGCTTAAGTGTCAGTCTGTGAACAACAGTCGTGAGGGAAGCATCTCCGCGGACGATTTTTTTCTGATTTGCCTCTTAATTTTGTCTGAGACTTTACGTGTTTTTGCTATGGCTCCATATGTATATGTATATATTGCATGCACTTACAAATTTCTTTGCTTTGGCTCAAGCGAGAGCAAAAATTCATTAATATCTCGCTCTCGCTCATTTTGACATTTATATAAGCGGCAATGAGAGAGCAAGTGCGGCTACCTTGTTAAGTATGCCTTGGGCAAGCGATTTTTTGCAAACGGTCTGCAAAAGACCAAGAGCGAAAAAGCTAAGACAAATGTGTTCCTCTCCTCTCAAGCCCGAAAAAACAGAAAGCGCTGTTAAAGGTTGCTTACATCCCTCTTTGTCAATGCGCCGCACGAAACCGGTTTTTTAGTGAGAACTGCAAAGAGAGGACCGTTTGTTGCGACCTCTGCTAACAACTAAACATTTATAATTTCAGATGCCTGTCACACGAAAATCAAATATAAAGTCACTTACTACGTTTATGCTTAAATGAAAAATCATGATTTTTGCCCATCGAAGTATGCTGTACACTTATATATATTATTCATTAAGGAAATTATTTATTTTATATTTGCCTTAAACCTCATTTATTTGGTACATCTTTAACTAGTCAGATCTTTAACTAGTGTTGTTAATGGAAATAAAGTTGGCATACTTTTAAGCGCAAGAAATCATGGTTTTTTGCAAGCATAAACGTAGTAACTTATCACTACGCCCTCATCTCACCCTTGAACCAACCTACACTATCATGTTTCACTTCACTTTCACACACATATAATGGGCGCATTTAGTAGATAAATCCGACTTACGATAACTGATGTATGATTGCAGATGTTACCTGCTGAATACAGTGATTGCCGATTGCGATTGATAAATTTGACAATCTCTGACGCGAAGAAGAATCACAAAATTCTAAGCTCCTCAAATTAAATTTTCAAAATTAGTATATGCCAGTAGTAATTAATCAAAAAACATTAAATACTCTGCAATCAGTTTGCTTTTTGGCGAAGCTACTTCGCAACTGCACAAAATGAAGTGCAAATCTGTTTTGTTTATGTTTTAGTTGGCGGGCCCAACTTAAACACACTTAAACTCACATCAATACATCAAAAAACACTCACAACCTAAACACTCAACACACACACTCAATCCAAATAACTCACGCTCAAAATGGGAGACTAAAAGAACGCTGCACTGCTTGTAGCCAACACCGGAACTGACCTCAAGCGTGGTCGTTCATCCGACGCTGCAGGTGACTCTGATGATCCTCTGACTCCGATGATCCTTCAGATGATCAACAGCCGTTTTGAGGAGCACGCCGAACTTATCAAAATCACCATTTGCTAGTCCGAGACCCGCATGCTCGAGACGCTGGACAAGCGTCTTTAAGGGATAGATGGCGACATGAAGGAGTTGGCGGATCAAGTGCTCCATCTGGAAGGAATGGCTGGCGACTTGAAGAGCCCGGCTCGTTGAAAGACCAGGTTGTTGGAATCAAACGCATGTGACGTACGCATGCATAGCGTTTCATTTCTTGAGGGAGAGCAGCTGAAAACTATTTCCAACACAATGTGTTTGGCGTGGGTCTTACACATGTTCCACGAGTACGCAATATTTTTAGAGTTAGGAAAACACAAGCCAGTATTGCAGACCCAGCTATCATCTTAAAATTGGAAGCCACGAGGGACAAGATCAATTTAATGCGTGCCCTTGCTACGTACCGGCGAAACTCAAAACAAACACTAAACCTGCAGCAGCTGGGCGTTGACTCGCCGGCAGCAGTCTATGTCAATGAGCAGCTTTCGAGAGAGAGCTTCCTCATTTTCAAAAAGGCAATGGACCTTAAGAAGCAGATGCTACTGTCGGCAGTTTTCACTCGTCGTGGGACGTTTCAGATTAGGCGTAATGGGAGAGAAGAAGTACATTGCATTGGGAGAATGGAGGAGCTATCGGATCTTGCCAGCCACAATGAACTCCTCTGGAGTAGTGACAGTATATTTAGCGGCCGCCGTTTTTGTCTTTTAACGCGCCGCCGCGATCAAAAATATCGCCGTTCGCCATCGCATTTTTTTTAGATGCTTTTAAGTAATACAATAAAAGAATCGATATTGTCTCAGCTCCATCTCCCAACGTCTCGTCTCTAGAACATTTCACAGCTGTTGTTCTCGTGTGTTAATTTGCTTTGTATTGTGTGCGTCCATTTCGTGATTTCATAAAGTAAGTTTCAAATTATATTACTCGTATTAAATTTATATGTATGTATTCTATATTTTCAAAACAAATAGATGGATAAGTCACTGAGCCAGTACTCAATCAAACTTCAGCGTAACACAGCTCGTAAAAGCAAAGTGTGGGATTTCTTTGGCACCTTGCTAGTTATTAATGAAAACAAATGCATTGAAGAAGACAAGGTTTTTTGTAAGCTGTGTTTGGATGAACAGAAAAAAGACGACGAAACAACAATATTTTCATGGTAATACATAATTTAACTTTATTAGAATCCAAATAAAATGTAAATTGTTTCAGTGCTGAAGTACAGTCATATTCAATGAGCTGTTCGACAGGAAATTTAAGTCGTCACCTCAAAAATGATTACAATTTACGCGATATCGATTCTCCGGGTACTTCATTAGCTGTACGAGGGACACCGCCATTCCAATTAAATCTCCAAGAGAGTTAGCTTTGTGGATGGCTAGAGATCTGTTGCCATTTCATACAATAAGCCACAATGGCATCAACGACTTCTTAACAAAATATAAAGTTGTGGTATCTGCTGATGACATTCCACACTTCAAAACTTTGTCAACAACAGCTTTAGACGATGTATATGAATGCATTTTAAAAGAAGCAACAAGGATCGTATCAGGACAAAAGCACTTCTCCTTAACATTCGATTTGTGGACGGATAATTATAGAAGAAGAAGTTATATTACATTCACATTCCACTTCTTGTCGACGAATTTTGAGATGAAGCACATAACGCTGGAAACTAAATACTTGGCAAAATCTCATACGGCAAGTACCATTCCAACAGAGCTCCAAGAGCTAACTGAAATGTATCATTTGGAAATGGGATCAAATTTTGTGGTAACCGACCAAGGAAGCAATATCAAAAAAGCTATTAATTTGAGCTGTATAAACAACCATTTCTGCCTTGGACATGGTCTTCACAATTTGCTTAATATAGATGGTTACAATTCCGTGTCGGATATTGGGAATTTAGTTGTGAAGTGCAAAAATATTGTGAGTGCTTTACGATTTAAAACACATGTCTTTAGATGCTAAGCTGACGCTCTTCAAAATGAGGTTTTGTCAAGCATCGACAATTTGGAAGAGCTCCTCGCATCTGAAGATTATGATTGGGTTAACTAGAACTAGAACTAGAAATAAAGAAATCTTTCAGAAAAATATATACTTAGAAATGATACAAATTGTTATTATCTTTATTAAACAAATTTTTTTTTACTGCGTACGCCGCCGGCCGCCGACAAGTTCGACGGCTTATCTGCCGCCGCCGCCGCCGGTTCTTTCTTAACTCTACGCCGCCACCGCCGGTTTTTCTTGACCCCCTACGCCGCCGCCGACGACCAAGCTATCGGCGTAAACCTCTAGATCTGACCGAGTGGGGCATGCCGGAGGGGTGGTAATCTACGTCAACAAAAAACTTAGCTGCAAACTGTTAAAAACCAACCCCTCCGACAGTTTAATTGAGTACGTTTTTATTGAAATTATTAACAAAAAATTAAATCACCGCACCATAATTGGTTGCAAATATAGACCTTCTAGAAATATTGAATTTGGCGGAGTTATTAATGAAATGTCTGAACTTTCCCTAAATTATTCTAGTGTTATTATAACCAGTGACCTCAATAGCAATATGCCTCGTGAGGGGCATATTTTAAATGACTTCAATAGTACTGAAATATTTATTGACAATGACTCGAAACCAACCCACTTCACGGACACAAGTAACACTTTATTAGACGTATTTTTGTTAGTGAGCCGACCCAGATTTTACGCGGTGTCCAGATAGACCAGGTTTCACCAGCAACCACAAACTTTCGCCACCCCCGCACCCTATACTGACCAGGTTTCCGTACCGGCCTTTTCCAAGCATGATTTAATTTACTTGGCATATGAACTTCCCCTAAACTACTCTAACATTTTAATTAGGTTTCGAGACTTTAAATCAATTATAATCGGGGGTGTCCTGGAAATCTCTAGAGTTTGTTCGTGTTAACGCTGTAAATCCGTCGGTGTCCCACAACTTCGAGAGATTTCGTTCAGTTCGAAAGTCTAGTCCGAAAGTCGAGTTCGAAAGGTGTTTGTATAGGATTATGGTCCTACTACAAAAACAGAGCTGATATATTGCGTGGGTTCGTGAATTCGCTATTGATTGCTTATGTTTTGATTGGTTGGTTTGACAAAATCTCCCAACAAAATACGAGAGCTTTGAAACCAACCAAAGAGATTTCTAGGACACCGGAATTGTTTTGGTTGAATTGGTTGGAAGAGATTTCTAGGACACCGCCGAATATCAAGAAATAACAAGAAAGTCACGCAAAAGATACCGCTTGCGACTATCGTAAATGATACTTTCACTGCCACAAACTGAACGACACATGAATCATATTACTATTATTTCCCGACCCGTATGCGAGAGCTTTGCCGGGCTAACTCACGCAATTCACTCGCTTGCGATATCGTTTGCGAGCGTTTGGTTTGCTGGGATTGCACAAATCAATATGGGACGAAAACGCAGTCAGCTCATAGGGAAATATTTCCAAATCACTGATGGAATAGCTGCAGTGTGATCTAAGTAATGCGGACTCATTGCTTGATGATTTTTTAAGCTCAATTGAAGTGGAACAAAACTATGAGTAAAATGAGCAAAGCAACGATATTAAAAAAGCCTATATTGAAATTGTGGGATATAAGCCAATGCCAATTAATTTGAGCACAGATATCATGAAATATTGGACCGATAACAAATATACCTCGCCATATTTATACCAACTGGCAAAAGTAGTACACAGTGTCCCGGCAACACAAGTTAGTGTCGAACTGCATTTTATTTGTAAAATTAAACAAAGTGACTTCAAGTATATAATATTGAAGTAGAACGTTAATTTATAGATTTATAGATATTATAGATGACGCATGTGAAACATAAAAGGATTGTTCGTGGTAGCTGACAGTCTTTATTGTCAACCAGCTGTATACCCGGCTTCGACTGGGTTCTTCTTCATATTTTTAACAAGATACCAAATTTACAGTTCTTGGATTAAATTACTTCTGATATGAACCGATAATTGTCAAATGGCGCCAATTTAAACAAAGGATCGAGACCAATTAATGCCGAATGAAGTTGTGCAAACTAGTTTTTTAATCTCCTTAAGTTATGCACGTACTTTGTGGGGAGAATATGTAGTTTTATGATATTTGCAACCTTAAAAAGGTTTATTCAATTAATAATGGAATTAATTGTGGTCAAACCTCAGTTATGTCATTTGGCAGAACTTAAGAACAAGAGGCAGGTTAAAGTTGTGGAAGAATTTGTGACGTTCAACTTTCTAGGAAAATTTTCATCTTCATCTAAGTCAAGCACAAGTCTCAAAACTTTAGGTTGATTTATACGATAAGCTCATACGGATTCTAAAAAATGCAATTAATAAATAATTAATTTAATGACTCAAATTTGAATTTAAAAAAAAAACAACCGCCAAGAACGCAGGTCAATTTTTATTCCCTTGCAGAGGGTATTATAAAATTGTGCGGATGTTTGTAACGCATTGAAGGAAGCATCTCCGACCACATAAAGTATATATATTCTTGATCAGCATGACGAGCTGAGTTGATTTAGCCCTGTCTGTCTGTCCGTCCGTCCGTCTGTCCGTCTGTGTGTTTCTATGCTATCTCCTCCGTCAGTTTTAAAGCTATCCTCACCATACTTTGCACGAAGTCTTCTGGAACATATACGCTGCACATTTGTCGGAAACGGCCGGATCGGATGACTATAGTATATAGCTGCCATAGGAACGATCGGTCAAAAAACTAGTCTTAGTGAGAAAAACTTTTTTGTTTTTAACGTAAACGCCTCCAAAGTACGTATTTCTTAGTTTACTATCCTTTCCCACTAAGTTTCACTAAGTTTGGTCGAAATCGGATGACTATAACTTATAGTTCCCATTGGAACGATCGGTCGAAAAACTAGTTCGAGTGAGGAAAACTTTTTTGTTCTTAATGAAAACGTCCTTTTTATTGGCATATTATTATTTTTTATACTTTAACACATTTCTACAAAGTTTTATCAAAATCGGATGACTATAGCATATAGCTGCAGTATGAATGATCGGTCGCAAAAGAAGTTCTAGTGAGAAAAACTTTTTTGTTTTAAGTGAGATCGCCTCCAAATTTCGTAATTAACAGTGTATTATGCTTTTCCATGATTTCACCAAGTTTGGTCGATACTAGACATCTATATAGTATAGATCCCATCGAAAAGTAAGGTCCAAAAAGTAGTCTTAGTTAGAAAAACTTTTTTGTTTTCAATGGAAGCTGCAAGGGTATACAAATCTTCGGCCGAGCCGAAGTTAACTTTCCCCTATTTTTTTTCTATGAAAATGGTCACTCTGTCATCTTGCAAATCGAAAAATCTAGATTACTCGTTCATTTGACTTTTGTTGGACGCTCCGATCGCATATCTTTTGATTGTGAAAAGTTTATTGTAAAAAATATCCAACTAGATTAAAATATCCATCTGTATAATACCAACCTATAGGGTGGCTGATGAATATTGCTACATTAAGTGCATTAACTCAAATAACTTGTTTTTCAGTGTATAAAATTCATTTTTCTTTTATTCATGTTAAAGCTCATTCAATTTTCTTAAAAATAGCTTAATTAGTTTGAAAAATAATAGAATTTAAATACCCCCTATTCGTTGATGCATGTGAGCAGAAAAGATCCTTGTCGAAACTCTTGAATTTTTTTGTATGGGAGCACCTACAGCAGCGATTGTGTCCTCCTTTCGAACTGTTGGGTTTCGTTTCACTGTCGTAAAAATTGTTAACCAGTCTCTGCCTATAGTCTCTTTGAACCAAAACTACGGACTCCAGAGCGTGATAGCGGCGGACAATACAAATTCTTGTTTCAGTGTCCCAGTTATCCATTTTCAACAAATTTGAAGATCAATCTACAAAATAAAAAAAAATTAAGCGGATTCATGAAATAGAAAAAAAACAATTCAATGTTTCTTTGGTACACCCAGAAAAATTCCTTTCTAAAAAAGGCCAGAATCGCCCAAAAATTAAGAAAATCGCCCTATTTTTGCGCCTAGGTTAACTTACTTTAATTTTAGAAAAGGCTTTTCACGAAAAATACAACTTTATTTTTCTTGAAATAAGGGTTTTGTGTTAATCAAATTTAGAAAAAAATTTCTCAAATATAGAAAGCCGTTTCACACAAAAGAGAGAGATAAAAAGGTTGGGGTGTGTTGCTGCTGCTCCCCACACACCCCACCCCTCCAACTTTTGCTGTGATAATTTTTTAAATACAATTTTTTTTTGTTATTTTATTTTTTACTTTCCCTTACTGGGATTCGAATTTGGGACCTCGGCACTCTAACACGAACGACGGACATCTTAACGCTCACCGATACAACAGTGTCGCGCGAGACGGTGGCGAAATGACAGTAAAGAATGCAATCAAGACCGGTGGTAGAAAGGCAAGACATTTGCCGTGCAGCCGCGAGGTCGTCGGTTCGAATCCCATTCAAGGCATTGACTTAAAAATTATTTTTATATTCTTTTTTCTTTTGTTTTTTAGTTTTGTTGTTTTTAAAATTGTCTATATATTTCCGATATTTTTTACAATGTACTTACGTCTCAAACACGTTATTTCGTCAAACGTCGTTACTGCAAGCATCTTTCCTAAAATTTAGAAAATTATTTTCTTGTTTTTAGGTAAAGACGAGTGCATCGTTTTTTCTAATTTTTAGCAAATTTTTTTCTCAATTTCAGGGCTTTATATTTTAATGGTTAGTTTTTTTAAAATTCAGGTAAAAAATTTCACCAATTTAGGAAAATTTTCTTAAATTAAGGGCAAAACCATTTTATGGCTAGATTTTCTAAGATCTAAGAAAAAAAATTTATGTGTGTAGCTGCTTTCATCAGCCACGCTATATGTATATAACAAATTTCAAGCTTGTATCATGAAAAGCTTCTGAAATCCGAACCTGAACCACTTTTGAACCTGTTCGAAACCGGTTCCAAACCAGTAAAATATCTAACTCCGGAGTGGCTCAGCGGTTAGTGTGCGCGACTGCTGAGCATGAGGTTGTGGGTTCAATCCCGCCTCGGAACATCTAATGAAAAGTTTTTTTTTCTTTGAATAAAACTTTACACCCGGCCACACCTCTTGCTGTTGGCGCCAGCATTGCAGTAATTTGCCATGAAAAGCCTCTCAAAAACTGCCGTTCGGATTCGGCGTTAAACTGTAGGTCCCTTTCTCTTGTGCTAAAATTAGAAGCGCACAAGCCAAGAGATTGAGAGAGGCTCGGCTTTGACCCCTTGGGGCTGTTGTCATCTTGACAAGCCGATTTTACTTTTACTTACTTTCAACCTACAAAACTCAGTACCAGAGGTACACAGAGTATATTAAGTTTGTGCAAAAGTGTCCGTCTGTCCGTATGAGCAAACAGATCTCAGAAATGGTAAGAGATTGTAACGGCTGAATGAAACGAAAAGGAAATATACGGAACAGTGGCAGGAGTACCCATATCATTAGTCGATCAACGCCAGTAGCTATCGATAGCACATTCGATAAAAGAGTGTATTTATATATACGAGCGAGCAAGCGTAGCCAACTTCTCGTCGTGGTTTTGTCCATTTCCGATTGTGATCAGACCAAGAAGGTTTAAAGCTTGTTAAATCCACGTGATCGAATACAAAGTAGTCCCAATTGTGACATTATAAAGTACAGCTTTAACTGCGTTGAGGAATTGTTTCTGTGGCCAATAAATTGAAGAAGCGCACACACATAAGTTTTAACATACATACGTTTCCATGTGTTGAGCTGACGCGCCAAAACAGACCCCTCGCCTCATATTTGTGTTCGAGTACTCTGGATGAGTTTAAGCCTAAATTAACCATTAGCTAACTGCATATTGAGCAGGTGAATATAAGATTACCGCGTTTCCAGAATCCGTTTTGATAAAGTGATATATTGAGCAGGCGTTTGCATAGCCATTGGTGGCCGCGGAAAGCCAGCAAGTGGAAGGTGCGATACTTTGAGCATAGTCGGTTGGCCCAGGAATATACCCCCCGGATTTGATTTTTATGGCCAGAGAGTTGTACATCTGCGGATGATGAGGTCTTTCCTTGATGTAATTTTTTCACCATAACCTCTACACGTGATCAAGTCCCGTCTATACTTCAACATTGCTGCATGTGGAAAGCGAATTGAAAACTCTTGAAATACGAATTAAGTAGTTTAGCATTTTAAATATCAATTTATTATATTAGGTACAGCTTCAATGCACCAGGCCTGACTGCACGGATCGCCGTATAAGTTGTAAGTACTAAAGTAACCCAACCTATTTGTGTTAAGAGAAACCAGCAAGGCTGAAGTGAGACACATGGTATTGATCATGGATTAACCGTTTGAATTATTGATTTATTGCTCCATTTAATTTGATTTATTGGCTCTATAACTACCATATGCATACATACATATAGCCAAGAACATGTTTGAAGAATCTTAAGGTTTAAATGGCCGAATTGGTAACAAGCCCTATCAATATATTTCCAAACGTTATGTAAAGTTAAATTGTTGTTACATCCTAGCGTTACTATCATTGCCATGAAGGCCAAGTTTGTGAATTATTGTTGTAATTAAACGAATTATGAAAATGGACAAGTTTACATAGAGAAAGGAAATGAGGGTATCGGAATGAGCTAGCATCGGTAATGTATTAGGGTTAGCATAAAAGGATAGAATTATTGCTGACATGGTAGGGCGGGTATTTGGGATAACATCAAACCCAATCGTATCTCCTAGTTCGGTATAACATCTTTCAGAGGCAAGGTCAACACATTCTTCTTGTATGATAGCCAGTTACGTTCATAAGCAAAAAGATCCTCCCCGTCCGAGCCGAAAGACTTCAGTGTTGACCCTTGAGCTCATGCGTGACCAAAGTAAAGCAAAAAAAAACTTCATGGCTTAATATCATTACAAGATATATGTCATATGGGACAAAAACTTCTTATACTTGCAAGCTGATCAAGTTTATTTTAAATTTTTGCCACGCCTTCTTACGTCCCCTCTCGCCAACCAATATGAAAAAAAATCATATCTCCCACTGTTTAATAGATAGGAGGATCTTTACCATTCAGAATTCAAGAATGGTAAAGATCGGATGCGATAGTCGAGTTATAAGGAAAACAAACAATTATGGGCAGCACTGGTCGTAAAGGTGAAGGGAGCAGAGGTACAGGTACAAAGTATGTTATAGTCGGGCTTGACCGACTTCCTTTCTAGTTTTTTTTTGCACTTGCTCTAGGTAATACTTTTTAAAACCGAAAACGGAACACACGCTATTAGTGTTCTGTTGGATGCTGAGACCAAACACATTCTGGTAGGTTGCTTGACAAAAATGGGAAAGTTCTACATTTGCTAAGACAAAGCCTACAAATTTATTCAATCAATATATACCTAATATTTCACATTGAATTACTTCTAAGCCGAGATCGGCTAATATTGAATTTGCCGCTACTGGACGTTAACTTGGTCGCTTTATTGCTGGACCTGCTGTTGCCGTACGAGACTTTGTTGTCCGGGCCTTGGTGATTGCTTTGGCCGTCTGTTCGTTGCTGTTGGTTGTGGACGTCTGCCTGTTTTTGTACCAAATTCAGCTGATGCTCTTGTAGCGTATTAGGAAAACATATTTGGAGCATTTCCTTGAAACTTTTCCTGAGTCTACTATGCCTTACAGGCACAACTAGAGCTTCAGGGTTTTTTCCGGCTTCCTCGTTAGAGAAACGGATCGGTTCTCAATAACAATTGTTTGTGGGTTGCCACATTCTTTTTTGGCAACATTGTTTTTGAGAGCTCAGCTGTTTTTGTGTCACATGAAACTGTCAAACTCGGGTGTGGCTCAGCGGCTAGTGTGTGCGACCGCTTTGCAGAGGGCGTGGGTTCGATCCCCCCTTTGAACATCTAATGAAAAAGTTTTTCGATAACCGGAGACAACAACACCAGTCTGGAAATCCGAAGAAGAATTACTCTTGCAAACCGATGTTATTACGGGCTCAATAAGGAGTTCAAGAGCAGAGCCCTCTCTCGGAAAACGAAAATTGCGCTATACAAGTCGCTTATCATCCCAGTATACGGCGCAAAAAGCATGGACAATGAAAAAAGAAGATGAGGCGGCAATTGGCGTGTTCGAGAGAAAAGTTCTTCGGAGGATTTATGGACCTCTAAACGTTGGCAGCGAATTTCGCATCCGAATGAATCGCGAACTGTATGAGCTCTATGGGGACACTGACCTAGTCAAGCGCATAAAACAACAGCGGCTGTGCTGGATAGGACATGTTACCCCGTATGGATGATAACGCTCCAGCAAAGCGTGTGTACAATCGGCATGCGATCGAGTTGGGAGGCATTCCCCTGGCGGGTCGACCGAAGCGGAGATGGCGCGACCAGGTCCAGGAGATATTGCGGAAGCTGGGAGTGTCCTCCTGGTGGAATGTCGCACGGGACAGAGGCGAGTGGCGGGCTTTAGTGGCAGCGGCCGAGACCGTAAAACGGTTGTGATGGCCAAAGAAGAAGAAGAAGAAGAAACTTGGAGGCGATCCCACTTAAAACTAAAAAGTTTTTCTCACTGGAACCTTTTTTTCGACAGATCATTCTTGCTGCAGCTATGCTATAGTCATCCGATTTTGACCAAAATTTGTAGAATTGTGTGAAAGTATATAAAATAAGTATAACAACAACAGTTTTTCTCACTAGAACTAGATTTTCGACCGATCGTTCCTATGGGAGATATATGCTATAGTCATCGATTTGGACAAAAATTTGAAGAATTGTGTGATAGCATATAAAACAAATACAAGCCATTTCTGGGGATATTTCCATTGAAAACAAAAAGATTTTCTACCTAAGACTACTTTTCTGAATCTACTTGTCTATGACAGCTTACTATAGCTATATCCGGTTTCGACCAAAATTAGTGGAATCCTGGAAAAGCATAACACACTAAAAATACGAAATTTGAAGGCGCTTCCATTGAAAACAAAA